>JANHAO010002034.1:0-30331 GCA_026873985.1 Saraca asoca | reverse complement strand
GCATCTTTATTTTCTTTATTTCTTGAATTCTCTTCTTTTATTCTTCTTTATCTATCTTCTATTTCTTATTACTCTCTCTCTTCTCGATATATTTGGATAGTCGAGTTGTAAAGATTTTAATACTTAATATTAACTTCTCTGTGGGATCAACCTGTATTTGCCGGTACTAGCTACAACAACGCCGTGCACTTGTGGATATTTTAAAATGAATACATCAGCAACCTCCCCCTTTGTTAGAGTGACCTCCCATTTGGTTGCCTCCAACTCCTTTTCAGCGACTTCAGCTCACTGCTCCACTGTTTTGGCTGCTTTATAGATCTGGTTCACTGTTCTGCAATCTTAGCCAATATTGCTGTGTGCCTAGCTTGGTGAGTGAGTAATTCCAAGTCAATCTTTGCCTTGGCCAAGTCGATGGCGGTTAAGGTAAGATTCACTGCAGCAGTCTCACGATCTGCCTTTGCCTGAGATGAAATAGCCTCGGCATTCTTGATCTTCTCTCTCAAGTCTAACATCTTGGCAGAGGCAGCAGCCAGCTTGCTCTCAAGACCCTCATTCTCCTCGTCTTGGCCTTGGAGTTCTTCATCTATTTTCATCATCATCAACAAACCTTGGAAGACCAAAATCGATACAGATTATGGAATAAGCATAGAGAATCGAAGCAAAAAGACTTCACTTACCACCAAATTATGACAGGCTGCGTAGCTTACTAGCCTTCCAAGGGTGAACTCCTCAGCCTCCAGCACTTGGTAGAGGGTTCGGGAGGGGTAATGACCTCAGCTGCGGCCCTTACCTTGGGCTAGGGGTAGGAGTAGGTCCTTGCAAAGATGCTATTCCCAAAGCTGAAGGTTGGCCTTCAGTAGTGGGGGGCTGTGATCACTTTGAGGTCAAGAGAGACTTCCTTGTCATCGGAAAGTGGTCGCTTAAGGATGAGCTCCATTATCCTATCATAATCTACAAAATTGGCTAGAGCAGTTGGGATCATGGGACGGATGCCTATCTCTCTAGTAATCTTGACGCCTTTGGCTAGAGCCAGCTTATGAAAGTAGAGGAGGCCTTCATCGAAATGAAAATTGTTCTCAAGGTTGTTTGAGGTGACGAATCAATCCAAAACCTCTAGCTCTTCAGCTTGTAGAGTTGGTTTCCTACCAGTCCTGTCTGCAAGATAAGGCAAGTTAGAATCAGAGATTGATGAAGATAAATTGTTAAGCTCACGACTCTAAGCTCGCTTATCAGGAGTAATGACAAATTTGAAGTTCTTAAGATCGCATAGGGAGGGATATGAGATGTAAAATCAACGAGTCTTATAGTGTCCCACATTACATTTCCCCCTAGAGTTTCCTCATGGCAAGATGTTCTTGTGCATTACCGGTTGAACCGTGAGGTAATAGAGCCCGTCTGATGTGCTCACGCACTTGAGGCTAAACAAGTAGCATAAAACCTCAGCTGATGGTAGAGGGAGATCTTTGCCTAAATAGATCAGTGCTAAAGAGATGAGCTGAGTGTAAGAGTTTGAGGTGAGCTGGGCCAGATTGAGTTTCACTTTATTCAGAAAATTGACAATGAAAGGGTGTGTTGGAAACCTCATCCCTGCAATGAGGTGAAGGAAACTAATAGTGATGAACCCTGTAAGCGGGTAGGCTGCATAGTCATCTGGATAAGGTGTCATGAGATTGCATCCCCTGGGGATTCGATATGATTGGACTGTGGCCTAAAGGTCATGGTAATGGATTGATGAAACGTGCTTGCTAAACACATGGTAATTTGAAGGTCGCAGATCTGTAATAGCCTCACAGTCCCCAGAAGGATCTGGACGAGTGGTGAAGTCTCTGATGACCTCTCCACTCCTTAAAGTCACTTCGTGGCTCTGCCGCACTAGTCCAGCACCTTGGCTTGATGAGCAGGGTTCATCATCTTTAGTTTGATGACGGTAACATCTATGACTTATGCCTATTTACATAAAAAAAAAAGAAAAAAAAGGACTGATTAGGTCGCTATGAGTAAACTCTACCAGAAGGTTGAGACTGACAACTTCCTATGCTGTAGGCCATGAACACCCTGAACCACTCACTCACAACTTGAACTATAGCAGACAAAATCTCAAATGGTCGAATCATAGAATCCGAATGGTAAACACAAGGCTCGAAATGGTGATCGAAAAATCTAGAGTCTACTAATGGAACTAACCAAACAAACCAAACCAGATAGAAAAGAAATTCATAAATAATCAATCTCATCTAGCACCCTCATTTCTCAAACATTGGCAGACAAACATGCCTTACAAGTTACGGAGTAAGGAAATCCAGAAATGGCAAGGTGAGGGAAGACTTATTGTAGCTAAGTGAAGCAAAAGGATCGAGACTATGCACGAGAATGCTTTTCTAGTGGGCGGGAACTGAAATGATGCCAGCGACACTGAAGGATGGAATACGGTTGCAGCAATTAGCAAAGGAAACATACAGAGGGAGCTCTGGAACTTCAAGTTTCAAACGGTAAATAAGGGGGAAGAAAGAAGCCCCTTCAGCTTATAAAGCATTCAGCATCACTGTTAGATCTGGAAACCCATCAACTACCCATGATCTAATGGTTCAGTAAATGACAGTAGTCGACAAACAATAGCAGTGCGCACACCCACCTAAGGTACGAGTAATCATGACAGCCTAGCTACGGAAATCGAAAAGTCACCTGTAGAGCAAGTGGAAGCATGCCAAGTGACTGAAGCTATAGCTTGCAAGCAAAGGGCCATGACCCCTGATTCTAAGACCACGCATCTAAGAAGTGGCTCAGGCACCAAACTCTTGCATGGGGAGACCTCAAATCTCGCATCCAAGAAGTGCTAGCCATGTACCAAACCCTTCCGTGAGTTGCGTCCAAGAAGTGCCTTGAGCACTAAACTTTTGGGACGACTTAAATCTCGCGTCCAAGGAGTACTAGCCATGCACCAAACCTTTGCGCAAGCCGCATCCAAGAAGTGTCTCGAGCACCAAACTCTTGTGTGGGTGACTTAAATCTCGCGTCCAAGGAGTGCTAGCCATACACCAAACCCTTGCGTGAGCTGCATCCAAGAAATGTCTCGAGCACCAAACTCTTGCATGGGTGACTTAAATCTTGTGTCCAAGAAGTGCTAGCCATGCACCAAACTTTTATGCTAGTCATATCCAAGAAGTGCCTCTAGCGCCAAACTCTTGTGCGGGCAAAACTTGATCCACGTCCAAGAAGTGCCATTGGTACCAGACTCTTACGTGGACTGAGGTGTTTTTATACATCCAGACAAGATCTCGGGTCCAAGAAGTGCTTAAGCACCAAACTCTTGTGCCAGCTAAGATGTGCCCATGTGACTCAAGTAGATGCCTCATCTCATATCAACAAAGACACTTAAGCACCCTGATGCCCGGACTCATGGATAACAAAAGGCACACTGATGTCGATTTTATTACCAATTGGAACAAAATGATACGGTCGATTGGTCATACAATACGACACATATCCTTTTATCAAAACTTGTTGACTAGAGTCCTTTCACTTTAGCTCTGTTAACATTTATTGAAGTCGATTGACTCAATGTACGCTTATTTAACTCTTATTGAGGTATGATTTGCAGGAATTAGCGAGGCTAGCTATGACCTACTAGGCCACTATTATGGCACATTCAGGAAGAATGATAAAAGGCAAAGTTTCATTACAAAACCTCTTTTAGCAAGGTAAAACTACATAAAGGATTGAGAATACAAGATAAAACAAGCCTACAACTAAAGAGAGGCTAGATGCCAGCAAGTGTGTAGCCATAATATACAGAAGGAGTTGCCCCAGCTCCTCCTTCATTCAAACTAGAGCAAGAAGAACAACGTTAGGTGCAAGCAGAGAGGTTGCATGAATTTCCCCTAGTCCTCTTGAGCAAAGAAAACATCCTTCAGCTTTGTCAAGCTGCCTAGAGGCCCAGAAACACTCAACACCATCATATAAGAGGATGATAGAACCTGATTGAGAGGACTGAGCCACGACAAGTCACAAGACCAGCAAGCGAACTGGACAATTCTAGCTCCTCTGCCCAAGCCTCATCCAAAGCCGAAAGCCTCTCCCCCTGTCCTATAACCCCTGGCAGTGATCGAGAATTGAGTGATCAGCTTGCCAGAGGACAAAAGAACAAAAAAGGGAGAGCTAAACTTGTTAGCTCCAAAAGTAGGTTGCAGACAAATTCCCAGGGTTCCCGGTTAAGAGTACCCCGCGAGAACCATGTGTAGCGGACCATCCACACCTTATGGTCTCATGCAACAGATCATACACACCTCAAAGCATGAAGCCAAGGGCTAAAGCTTCAGAGACATGAGGAAATCATTCAGTGCACTCATCTGGTTGCCTTATAAAAAAGGGATGGAACCTCCCATGCTTTATAGACGAGCCTTACTTTACTAAAGAATTTGAAAGGCTTTCCATATCATCGAATCGGACGATCCGTAATGAGGTGAAACTATTGCGCCAACAGCTAGAAGACATCCACAATGGGGGGAGAACACAGCTAGAAGACATCCACAATGGGGGGAAGCATAGCCTAATACAGAGGAAGAGAAAGGCTGAAACCCAGAAATGACAACACGACAAGCTATAAGCAAAGGCTTTTGACTAAATGATGAACTGCAGGTGAAAGATTTCACAATACTACAGACTGCGAGCAAGGACTTTAGCAGCAGAGCATAACTCCTAATCCCAAAGTAAACTGAGAGTTAGGTGGCTTAATGTTGTGGGCATTTTCCGAACCATGTGAAATGGACTAGCTGGGGCCCAACAAGAAGCAAGGCCCAGCTGAAGGGGAGGCATAGATCACTTGGCAGTAGAGGTTGCTTAGCGGAATACCAACTCGTTACTTGCAGACTAAGGACGTAGGAAGGGGCTAACATGGAAGCCCAGCTCGTTGGGGAATACACTGGCTCACTGAGCAGGACGCAGTGCCTAGACTGCCTTTCAACAGACTTATCCCAGGTGAACTCAGCAGCAAAACCAGTCGATGACGAGTAGGTCATCCAATGCAGACCCAGGTCGCTGTGATAGTAAGCTGAGCACCAATAGAGAAGCTTAGTCATCAGCTGAGGGCATATCTTCCCAACCAATAGGTCAGCCTCCAACCGACACATCAGCCCCCAATAGTCCAACAATGATTTGCCCAGTATTTATTATCAAACACCAAGCATTTATTGTCCGGAGTGACGAAAATAATCATTTTGTTATCTGTTAAATTACACTTGTAACCCTCCTCTCTTCTATAAACAAGGGAGGAGACCATTGTATAATATATAGCAAAAAAAACTGCATGCAGAAACTCTACCAGAATTAAAACTTAGCATTGTATCTCCATTGAACCCAACGAAAAATCTCCATAAAAGAGCTAATATAATTTAACGTGGACGTAAGGGCCGATTTGCTTTAGTCGAACCACGATAAAAACATCTGGTGTTTGCTGTTCTTCCTGTTTCTCTTTTGTTTCTTCTTCGTTGACTCATTTCTCTAGCATGTAGTTTGGGGTAACACTGAACTTATACCTGTTGACCGGATTTCACGGTCAATAAAAATAAATTTGAGAAGGGAAGAAAACAATGACTAATATACGTACGTAAATCAAGAAAGAAAATCATATTACGTTGGATAAAATTTCATTTGATTCCATGTCAACTTTTCATTAGTTCAATATGGGAGTCTAATGGGAGAATCATTAAAATTAAATTGACTCAAATGTTAAGGGACCAAAATTGAATATGTTAAATTTGAAGAATGAAAATCACGTTTAAATCTATTTATATTTAAGTTCATTATCTTTTTCATATTAAATTTAAATATGTATATTTAATGTAAAATGAGATAAATATGAACGTGCACAGTAAAATGTGTAAACTTTTTCGTATTGAGTATATTCTAAGATTAATATCACTGGTAACTATCTCCCTGCTGGATATGTGCATAGACAATCATATTAAATGGATTGTAAGAAAATTAGGTGCGAAGTTAATTTTCCTTATTAAACTTGCCTCAAGGACGGATTTAAAATATTCTTTGGAAACCTAAAAAATAAGATAAAATTTACACTGATTTGAATGTGAATGCATTTTAAACAAAGAGGTTAAGTTTCATCTATTCTTGCTTTAAAATCTTTTACATTATTACTTAATATATGCTATATCATTATTAAAAAGTTAAGAGTGATTCAAAACTTTTAACAACTGAAAATTTTAATATTTTGAAAAGTTAACAACATTTTGTAACAATATTTAAGTTAAACACACTAAAACACGATGATATAATATTTTTAGGAATCTCATTTAATTAAAATATTTTTATGAATCACATTTCGAAAAATGACAATATGAATCACATTTCGAAAAATGACAATTTTAAAGAATATTATGAATTTAAGATTGATGTGAATAAAAACTCTCCGAACCTAATGCCCTGATTGATTTATACTGGCAATGAGGTTTAGTGCAGACCGAAAGGAGAGGCCCAACATTTCCGTTTGCTGGGAGTAAAAGCCCAGAATATGTTGAGCCCAATCAAGGCAGATAGGGACTCACATATCAATACTTGGGAAGAGAAACTTATCTTATTCCGCGGTTTCCTCCCGCCTTATCTTACAAAACTGGATGTTTGGTAGCTTGGGCTTGGGCTAGCCCAATGGTGCATGAGTACACACAAAGTTTGCTGGCAGAAATTAATAATAGGATAATTATATTCTTTTGTTGGAAAACAACAAAAATATATTACAGCAAAAATTATTAAATTATTTAAATTAATTTTTTTTATCTCATGTAATTGAATGAATCCAATACAAAATTAACAATAAAAAATTAAATCAGGAGACTAATAATTTTTAACTTGAAAATCCTCTTAATATGAGTAAAAATCATGGGACATAATTAAGTAAAATTTTTTATTAATAAATAATTAATAAGTACAACATTTTCCTAAAAATTTAGGGAATAATCAATATAAAACTTTTTACTAAAATATTTGAAAATTTAATGCAATAATCCTATTAAATTATTGTATAAAAATTGATACACTATATTGTCTAAAACACCAAGATTAACATATTCAAATTTTATACAAATCCAAGTGAGTTTGGTGATCAATTTTATGATAAGATGGACAAAAAACTATATAACCTTTCTTTTGTCTCTTTATGCCTTATCAATCAGGAGAATCCACCAATAAATCTTCTCATTCTGATTAAGGGGGCACATAGTTGGATATGTCAAAACGGGTTAATGCAACCTTATAAAGTTAACCCAATAGACGAAAATTCTATGTCAAGACAATACCAAATTGAACTACTTTTCATCAGATCGAGTTCAGATCCATTTATTATAATACCAGTTCCAGTCTCAGGTTAATATTTACCAAGTAGGTTAAACAAATAATTATGTTTTAAATATTAACTTCACAATACCAATTATTTGAAATCAATTATTATTGTTATTATTATTATTATTGTGATTGTTGTACATACAATCTTCGAATAAAAGAAGGCATTCAAAGTAGAAACTCTTACACACCTAGTAAGAGAATCTTTTTAGACATTCCTAGGCTATCAATTCAAATAATTATAAGGCTTAAATATCTACTAAAGTAAAATCTCACAAAATAGACGAAACTCATTGATCAAATGGTAGCATTTAAGATAGATAACATTGATCAAACTAATTCCAATGTCCAGTATGATTAATTTACCTTCAATTTGTAAAATTATATCGCTTCTCCCAATAGGATTTTAGCCTGTAGAAACTTTCTGACTGTAATAGGATTATGATTTCTTAAATTTGTGTGTCTAAGGATTTGTTTCATTGTAGTTGTCATTATTATTATTATTATTATTATTATTATTATTATTATTATTACGTACAAACATGTATCGTTATATGAATTTTTTTATTAATTGATTAATATATTATTAATTTATATTATTTATTATTTATTTATAGTAATTAATTTATATAATATTATACTAGTTTTTAAGTTTTGTAATGAAAAATTTTCACACAATTATATTTATTTAGTTTTCTTTTAATTTCAACTTTATTAAAATTAAATGTAATTATTTATTTTACTAAATTTGTGAAATATATAATGAAAATATAAAATATATGTACTCATTAAACTTTAAAAGTTATTTATTAATAATATATATTCAAATTATAATTAAAAAATTCTAATTTTAATATATATATTATAGACATATTAATCAATGAATCATATATTATTTATTATATATTAATCAGCTAATAGGTTAACCCAATGAACTAACCCATTAGTCCAATAGAATCAGACTAATGGGCTATAACCCATTAACTCGATGAGTTAACACTTACTAGTCTTATTCTCTTATTAGATTAGGTTATTTTGAGTTAAGCTCTTATCAGGTTGGGCCACTATTCTCATTTTTGGTACTAGTCCTAGGCTAGACAAAATTATATCATTTCCAGGCCAACCCATTTTAACACCTGTAAGCCCACTTTCTCTCTACAAGTGATCAACTTCTTTGTGGGTAAGACCTTGGCTATCATATCTAAGCCATTATTGTTAGTATGGATTTTCTCAAGTGCCGACTATTTCATCTCCAGCACTTCCCTTATCCAATGATACTATACTTCAATGCACTTCAACTTTGAATGAAAAGTTGGATTCTTGTTGAGATGAAAAACACTTTAATTGCAATGTAACACATACTTCTCTTGTTTCAACCCAAACCCTTGTAGAAATTTCTACATCCATAAGAGGCATTTATGTAATAGTAATGTATTTAGCTTTTGTTGAAGACAACACAATACATTTTGCAACTTTGATTGCCAAGACACAACTTCCTTTCAAAAGGTTATCATTTATCCAGAAGTAGACTTTCTAGAGTCGACATCACTAACCATGTTTGTATTTGTGTAACCATTTAATATAGGTTTATTTGTATCAAAACATAAACAAACTCTCAATGTATCGAGATATCCACTTGATTGCTTGCCAATGTTTTTTACTAGGATTAGAGAGAAATCTGCTCACATCATGAACTATAAGAACAATATCTAGCCTTGTGCATACTATGGCATATATCAAACTACCAACTGCAAATGCATAAAAAACCATACTTAACTTTTCTTTTTCTATCTCACTGGGCATTACTAAGAACTTACTTAAAGTGGCCTATAAGTGGAGTGCTAACATGTTTGGACTTGCTCATGTTAAACTTTTCTAATACCTTCTTAATGTATCTCTCCTAAGATAATATAAGCTTACCATTCTTCTTGTCACGAGAAATTCTCATGCCAAGGATCTGTTTTGCTTGTCCGAAGTCCTTTATAGCAAATGACTTGCTCAAATCTCTTTTCAAGTTACCAATTTTATTGATATAATGACCAACAATCAACCTGTCATCCATATATAACAAGATAATAACAAAACCATCATTAGAGAATTTCTTAACAAACACACAATGATTAGAAGTAGTTTTACCATAACCATGATCCATCAAGAATGAGTTGAATTTCTTGTACCACTGCCTTAGTGCTTGCTTGAGTCTATACAAGCTCTTTTTCAACTTGTATACTAGATGTTATTTACTTTTAACTCTGAAACTCTCTAGTTGCTCCATGTAAATTTCCTCCCCCAAGTCACCATGGAGGAATACAATCTTCACATCAAACTACTTAACTTTTAAATTCATGCTAGTTGGTAATCCAAACACAACTTTGATAAAGGACATTTTAACATTGGTGAGAACATTTCTTCAAAGTTAATCCTCTTCTTCTAATTGATGCCTATCATAACCAACCTTCTTGCCTTATACCTTGGTGGTGAGATACTCTCATATGATTTTATCTTGAACACCCGCTTGTTCTTGATTGCTCTCTTGCATTTAGGCAATTTCACTAGTTCATCTGTCTTGTTCTCATGCAAGGAATTCATTTAATCTTACATGGCTTGTAGCCAATTTTCTTTGTGCTCATCAAATATAGCTTCCTTATAACTCTTTCGAATTCCCTTGTTAGTAAGCATCACATATTCATAAATCAAATATCTATAGGAAGGATGATGTTTTCTAGTAGATTTTCTCAACTAAGGCTTAAGAGGTTGTATGAGATTTCTTTCTCTGTCCATACCTTTTCTAGAACATCATAATTAAAGGGAGCTGAAGGAGAATGGTTAATCAAATCCACTGCATTCTCATTGTTTCACCTAAAAAGGCCATAGACAAATTAGCATAGAAAGCATGCATCTAATTTTTTCATTAATTGTTTAGTTCATTTTCTGAAGTTTGATGCCATTATCTTTACAATATTTCGCAAATGGACCTCTGCATTCACCACCATTATCTGCTTGTACAGATTTCAATTTCATTCCTTTTTCTCTTTTAGCATGCACATGAAATTTAGTAAAAACATCGAGCACCTGGTCTTTAGTTTTTAGAGCATAGACCCAAACTTTCCTGAAGTGATCATCAATAAATGTAACAAAATATATAGCATCACCAATAGTTCTTGAATCCATAGACCACACATCAATATGAATCAAATAAAAAATATTTGATTTCTCATGCAGAGGGGATTTAAGAAACCAAATTCTATGTTGTTTACCAGCCAAACAATGAGTACAATTTTTATAAACATACCTCTCATGTGAAGGGAGTTTAGTTTTGCTAACACATGAAGTTCTTTGTCACTTAAGTGACCTAGATGCATATGTCATAACACAAAAGAGTCTTCAACAACATTCACATATTTTTTTACCATGGTAGCTTTCAAAACTCATATCATTAAGTGTTCTAGTAGAAAGCAAATAGAGGTGGATATCAGGAACATGTCTAACATTCTTTATGGTTGTCAAAATCAATAAAGATAATAAGTCAAACTACCTATCTCATAGTGGGATGAGTCCAGGTTGATTCATAAGGTTTGGTGATTAATTCAATGTATTAAAGTAAATGGTAGAGGGTTTGTTGACTATCTACTCAAAATGTGAAATTATTAACTAGTAGCAACATAATCAAAGAGAACCAAATGTAAAAGGGAAAGTTAAGTGAGAAAGCTTCAATCAGAGGGACTTTTGCATTCAATCCAGTGGTTAATTATAGATACAAAAGTTTCATTTCTTTTTTGACGGCTTAGTTAAAAATTAAATTAGGCTAGCACTTAAGTTCATTTTTGCTAATTTCCCTCTAATTTGGCTAACTGATCCCAACACCCAAATTAACCCTTATTGTTGAATTGATCGAAGCCCAGGGCCCCAACCAACTCAACAATAGTTTTAAGAATTTGAAAATATCAAGATTGATTAACAAACTCACCTAAGTAGCAAATTCATTAATCATCCCTATTTCTCTAGGATAATTGACCTGCACCAGTGCACAATCAAAAACCTCAATGTTACTCAAGCCAAATAGCCATAAACAACTTTGATTATAGAAGTTTAGCTAGTAGTTAATTACAAGAATAATCAATTAATGGGCTTGATTAATTAATCATCCAAAGTAATTAATAGAATTGAATTAGAGAAAGAAAAAAATCAAATTAGAAATAAATCAATAATAGAAACAAGTCTCACAATCCATAAGAGAATTGATGCTAAATTTTCCTTAGATTGAACAAAAGGTTTAGCTATATATTATAAGAAAGTTACAATCAAAAACAAAAGAAAAGAGAAGACTTGACAAGGGCTGGTGTTCTTGTCTTGGGAGAGCTCCTCCTTCTTACAAAAGTAGAGAAAAAGAAAAGAATGAAGCATTTAGGTCTCTGCTAGGTTTTTATATGAGCTCACTCCTCTCTCTTTACTTGGGCTATTGACTTAGGTTGGAAGGATGCATAGTTGGATGTAAGTCTCTCCATAGAAATTGTAGTTCCATCTCTTACAAATCCATTAACCTTAAGTTTGCTCAAAAATTCAATTTCTAACTCAATTTATGGTCTAAAAATTGAAATAGTCTTGTAGAGTAGTCTAATTTGTAATAAAATTCATCACTTGGATTCACATCCCTAAAACTTAATCAAAACAGTGTAGTTTTGCTTCAAACCTTTCATAAAAGTTGTAGAAATGGATCTTAGCTATCCATTAGGCTTAGGCTTGAAATGAATTAAGGTTTGAAGCTCTAAATATGGTCAAAATATCAATTTTGGTTCTAGGTTAGTAGGTTAGCACTTTGTTTTGATGTTTGGGTTAAAATTGACCCTTTAAACAGTTGAATTGAGTTTAGGACTCTGCATTTCAATTGTAGAGCATCCTCTTAGATTTTTGAAGACATAAGAATCACCTAAAAGTCAATTTTAAAACTCTAGATGCACCTAAAAATCTGAAACAGTGCCAAATTACCAAATTAATCCAATTAAGCTCTAAAATTGATCAATTCAAGAAACCAATTACAAGTATCCAAGTTAGCACAAAATTATGACAAAAATACTAAGTATGGAAAGGATATAAAATGTGTGTGAATTATATTAATCAATTCTTTAATATCAATTTGCATATGGTACTAGTTTCTAGGCTTATTCTCAATAGCAATGATTTCTTATAAATCTTGATTTCCCAATCTAACTATATCATATTTGCAAGTAGAGTAAGATGTAAAGAAATTTTTATGAGGAGTAATGTGGTATGAAGCTGATGAATCAATAACCCAAGTAGAGTTTTCACATGTGAGATTTAGATACTCTTCGCAATGAGCAATCATAACCTCTTCATGAAATGTAGTTGCAACAGTATCTTTATCTTCTTTCTTGTCTTTGCCTCTTTCCTTTGATTTATCTCTTTTTAGTTGTTGGCAATACTTCTTAATATGGTTTGTTCTTCTATAATAGAAACACTTCATGTCTTTTTTGTTTCTAGACTATGATCTTCCTTTGGACTTTCCATGATCATCATAATTTTTTTAGCTAATCTCTCCCACGTGTATCTCCAGTAACTAGTGCTTCTGAATGATTCAAAATCCTATGTTCTTTCCTTATTCAACATGTGGTCTTTCACCATTGTCAATGTCCCCCTTCTATTTGGAGGAAAACTACTCAAGGACACAACTAGGGTTTCCTAACTATCAGGCAAAGAACTAAGTAATAATAGTGCTTGCATCTTATCATCCAAAGTCATACTTGTAATAGTTAGCTAATTTACCACACCTTGAAAGCTGCTCAAATATTTAGTCATAGAGCAACCCTCTTTATATTTCATATTAACTAGCTTTTAAATCAAAAAGGCTTTATTTTGTGCAAGTTTATGCTCATACAAATTGGCCATTTTAGTCCGTAATTCATGAACAATAGTCTCAGTAGACATAGGATGAAATATACTAATATCAACCAACTCCTAAACAAGTCAAGAATTTTTCTATTTATTTTTTTTCCAATCCTGATCTGTTTCTTAGTGAGTTTAGTACTTTTAGCCTCAATGGGATCACATAAATGCTTGTAGTATAATAAGTCTTCCATTCTATGTTTCTGATAAGAGTAATTCAAAGAATTTAACTTAATCATCGTGCCTCCTAAATTTTCCTCCATTTAATCACAACCAGTAAAGCAATAACTAAGCTTTTGATTCCACTTGCTGGGAAAAGAATTAGAATATGTTATGGGCAAAATCTAGTCTTATAAAATAGAAAAAAAAAGCACAGTAGAAATTGAGAACCAGTTACAGACAGCACAACTTGCTAATATTGCACCACCTTGCTAACCACGAGGTTGGGATGTGAACGAAGCCCAAAGAAACAACTCACTAGAGCTCACCTCGCTAGAAGAAAGCAAGCAGCGACCCTGAGCCAAGTATTTCAGCTCGCGAGATAGGCACGATGCCCAGCCAAAGACTCGACAAGATAAAGTATCAGACAGACTTACATCAGGTCTTAAATCTAGTAGATAAGAGGGGCCCACCTACAGAAAGCCATCTGTAAGAGCTAATCTGTGGAAGATTGAATTGTCTTGTATATTTAATATTTGATGTAACTTATTTACAGCTTGTAAAATTATACTTTTAACCTCCTGGCATCTATAAATAGGATGGATGACACTACTGTAAATAACTTTGAGTGGAGATAAATTTCTCCAAAAGCAATAACATTATCATGGATGTAGGGTTTGGTATTGTCTGGATTTGGCCAAACGACGTTAAAAGCTTTGTGTTTCCTACTGTTTCTCTTCCTTTTCCTGTCTTCTGTCTCATAATAGCCGTATTTGTAACTAGATTGCAGTTTGAGTCCTAGAAGAACCTCTTCAGGTGGCTAGATTAAGGCAGAATCTATCGTCAACATTTTGGCACTATTTATGGGGACTCATTTGTTCTCTAGTTTGTTTTCTGTTGCAATGGCAAAAGGAAAGGCTACTAGAGCTTCAAATACGTTGATTAATCCTCCAGAAGGTTATGTGTCCATAACAGATTCCTCTACTGCCCCTGTTGTAGGTGTTACCTTTGGCTTGCCCCTGGCCAGTTCTTTTCAACCTGTTGTCATTGCCAATGGCACTGACAGAATGCAAGCCTGGGTTTAATGCTAGGAGAGACTAGAGAATATGATGGGAGAGCTGACTAGAGCAGTCACAATCCTAGCGTAAACTCAGACCCAAGGTGTGCAAAGGTAGACTAAAACCGCTGCACCTGGGAACGTCCATCAGCATTAGTAAGCCATGAGTTCTCGAGAGCAAGCTCTAGGTCTTTGCTTTTTTGGCCTGAAGAGCCAAGACAACCAACAATCTTCTAGTTAGTGATTCGGGACACGAGACCCGCTGTTGGAAGAGTTGTATCAAAAAATGAACTGGTTGGAAGAACATCTCAGAGCTTTGAATGATCAAGCTCACTTCAAGTATAGGTCACCATTCTCCAAAGAGATCGAGGCTCAACCCCTCCCCCTCAAGCTCAAAGTCCCCGTGATTCCTTTGTACAATGGGGACACTGATCCTTATGATCACTTAGATGCATTGAATGTTCAAATGGATTTGGAAATGGTCGATCCTCTAGTTAAATGCCAAGTTTTCCTCGCTACATTAGGAGGTGTACCTCAGACTTAGTTTAGAAGCCTTCTAGCTTGCTCAATATGCAGCTAGGAAGAATGTCAATAGAAGTTCATCAGCCAGTACTAAGCATTAAGGAGTCAGCTCATGCCCCTTGCCACCTCGTGATGATCTTTTAGCGTAAGCATAAGTCATTAAAGGATTACATTGCCAGATTCAAACTTGAAGCTAATTCAATGGATAATCCATATGAAGAAACCATGCTGGTAACAATCTCTATAGGATTCTATAAAGATGGAAAGCTATACAAAAGCTTGTATAAGTCCCTAGTAAAAGATCTTACCAAATTTTATTAATGAGTTGCTAAGTAGATTAAGTGGGAAGAAACCTTTGGGCCGAGAAAGCCCGATCAGAAGGATGAGAAGGATGGTTCCATCCGTAATAAGAAGAGGGGAAATATGGATCAAGGTGATCACTCTGATGTGCGGACTGTGAAGAAGTCCTATAGACCCAAAGGCGAGTGACCTCAGCCCTCAGCTCGCCAAGAGCAATATAGTATCCTGTCAGAATCCTAGGACAGGATTTTTGCTATATAAAAAGAAAGGGAGGACTTCGAGAGACCCACTCCCATACAGGTCCCTTCCAGGTAGAGAAACAAGCAAGAGTTCTGTGCCTATCATAACGAGGTTGGGCATGACACCTCGAATTGTCGGGAACTCAAGGATGCCATTGAGGACTTGATCAAGAGAGGCCCTTAAGAGAGTACGTGGTGTAACCTTTAGGCCAGCGATATGAGCATTCCTAGTAGGACCCTGAGCGAGAAGAGGCCCATACAATAAGAACCATTTTATGATGTATTGTGAAAAGTTAATGAAAGTACTCTGACTTTCTGTATTGATTTCTAAGTAAGATTCTTAGCAAAATATCATGACGAAAGCAAATCACCCTTAATGCCAATAGGATTAGCCACTCATTGGGATACAAAAGTGTCCAACGCATAGCTCTTATGTGACCTTACACAATTGCCAGCTTTCGAGCTGAGGCGCCAAGGCTCATCCTAAAACAATTTCCAGCTTTCGAGCTAAGGCATCGGGGCTCATCCCAAAATAATTGCCAACTTTCGAGATGAGGCACTGGGCTCATCCTAGAACAATTGCCAACTTTCAAGCTGAGGCATTGGGCTTATCCTAGAACAATTGCTAGCTTTTGAGTTGAGGCACCAGGGCTTATCCCGAAATAATTACTAATTTTTGAGCTGAGGCGCCAGGGCTTATCCTAGAAACCCATTATCCAACTGCAACCTTTGGTTCAGTTGAGGTGTGGAGATACTTAAAATAAACTCAACTCCAGTGGAGCTATATGCTTGCTGAGGCGCAGAGGCGTTAAAAATAAACTTATTCATTTTGGCAAAGAAGTCATTGTTGAAAATCAAAATTCATGCCATCCACAAGGTAATGGTATGCTGTAGTGCAATCTATAAAGCTCAACTCTTAAGGACTAAGTTTACAGCTCTTATGCAACCTACCTGAATGTTTTTCACTTGTTGCTCACTGATACCTGAATCTATTCTCAAGACTGAAGTACGACCGATTGGCCGTCTAGGTATTTCTTTTAATTGTGATTTGCAAGGGTTTGTACAACCACTTATATGAGTAGAACATTTAACACTCACAAAGAGTTTATTCATTAAGAAACCTCGATGAGGTGGGTTTACATTAGAAGGTTTAAAGTACATTGAACTACAATGTCTATAGCTATCGCTTCCCGGGAAAGAAGATTGGTCTTCAGAAGTCAAACCTCCACCAACAGGAGGATTGGAGGGCTCACTGAATCTCCATTTTTCTTCTTCCAAGTAGCCTCGTCAGCCAAAAGCTCCTCTTCAGCCTCACCCTTAGGATTGAGAATTTGAAAAGTGCCAGAGGATACAACAAGGAGGGATGTGTCTCATGGAGAAATCGTGAGGAAGTAATCCAAGGTTAGTATAAGAATCCCCCGTGGCAAGCAAAAAGAGCTATCCATGGGAGTCACATGCAGTAGGCTTTTCATGACTCTTGATCTCTTGTAGTAAGCTATGCAAGCCTCATAATGCTTCAACGAAAGCCAGACCACTAGAAACATAGGGGGCTTATTTAAAACATCCATTGAGTTCTTCCAAGAGGAAAGAAGGAGGCATATAGACTTTAAATAGACCAGCTCGGTCTCTTGAAAAATCTAGAGGATATTTGACTACTCTTGATTAAATGGTTCAAAAAGAAATGAAATTGCCATGCCAATGGTTGGGAACCATGCATAGAAAAAAGGCATGGCCTGGAATAGATGAGTGAAAGATTTGAGTTTGAAATGATAACTCGGTAGAAATTGTAGGCGAAGACTTTGATTGTACAACAAAATTTCAACTCCCAGTCCATGAAGCAACCTGAGAGTTGGGGGACTTATGTTATGGGCAAAATTTGATCTCATAGAATAGAAAAGCAAAAGCACAGCAAAAATTGAGAACCAGTTATAGACAACTTAGCTTGCTAAGATTGCACCACCTTGCTAATCGTGAGGTCGAGATGCGAATGAAGCCCAAAGAAATAGCTCGTTAGAGCTCACCTTGTCAGGAGTGAAGCTCTCTTTGCTGGAAAAAAGGTAGTAGCAACCCTGAGCCAAGTATTTTGGCTCACAAGATAGGCACAATGCCCAGTCAAAGACTTAACAAGATAAAGTACCAAATAGATTTACATCAGGCCTCAAATCTATCAAACAAGAGGGGCCCACCCACAGAAAGCCATTTGTAAGAGCCGATCTGTAGAAGATTGAATTGTCTTGTACATTTAATATTTGATGTAATTTATTTACAGCATGTAAAATTACACTTGTAACCTCCTGGCCTCTATAAATAGAAGGGAGGAGACCACTGTAAATAACTTTGAGTGGAGATACTAAAACTTTGTAAAAGTTTCTCCAAAAACAAGAACATTATCGTGGACATAGGGTTTGGTACTGTCTAGATTTGGCTGAACCATATTAAAAACTCTATGTTTCCTATTGTTTCTCTTCCTTTTCCTATTTTCTACCTCATATTAGCTGTATTTATAACTAGATTGCAGTTTGAGTCCCAGAAGAACCTCTTTAGTTAGCTGGATTATGGCAGAACTAAAATCTATCATCAATAGAATATATCACAACAAAAATCGTTAACTTATCCAAACCAACTTTTCCCACCCTATGCAATTAAATAATCAAACACAAAATTAACTATGAAAAATTAAATTAGGAGACCAGCAATTTTTAATATGGAAAACCCTTCATGTTGAGAGTAAAAACCATGGGACCTAGTGCAGTGAAAACTTCCACTACAAAATAATTAATGGGTACATCAACATCTTTCTAGAATTTCTAGGGAACAATCAGTATAAAACTCTTCACCAATATTGGTGAAATCTCAACACAATAATCCTAATCAATTAATATGCAAAATCCATATAGTAGAGAAAAAGAAAAAATCAAAATAACATATGCACTATACTACCCAAAATGTCAAGAATAACATAGTCAAATTTCATGCAAATTTGAATAAGTTTGGTGATCAATTCTCTGATAAGATGGGTAAAAAACTATGCAACTAGTTTTTTCTCTCTTTATGCACTGTCACCTTTTTGGAAGTAGCTCTATGCTCACAACTTTCTCCAATTCTCTGTTCCAATGTTGAGAAAAGTAGATCAAAAGTATTAGATGTGCACAGTAGAATTTTAAATTTTTTTTTCAAACCTAGATCATGTTGTTTACAAATTAATTCATCAAGTTTTTGTACAATTCAAATAACTTAAAAGTAAGGATTTGAATTATACCTTCACGTGAGTTGTTCTTAGAATCTTTAATCTTCAAATCTGAATTTGATCACCACACAATTCCATGACATTGTTGGCTTGGCATCTCACTCTCTTGAATAAAATAGATTAGAGTACAACAAGATTGGGGAGTAACTCAGGGTGGCATGTAAGCTGGGGTTTCCCTAGCAAGGGAAGCCCTAGCTTGTACCATCCACTTCTCAAAGTGGATGGGCTACATGTCTAGGGTTAATACTGTTGGTATAGATGTCCTAGAGACAATAAATTGTAATGGCCTATAAATTATATATCTTGGCATATTTAATAAAAAAGATGTTTTGGCCTCTTTATCAATTTAGCTTTAAGATATATATAGAATAAAGTCCTTGGAATATAATTGTGTATGAATTAATTATAATTGAGATTAAGATAATTTATACATATAATTATATTTCTAAATATCTTTGGTTATTGAATTATTGAGAAAACATGATATCAATAATTTATAAGTAAACCAGCATATGTCATATCACATTCTTCTAGAATAATGCAGTGATCTCATACACTGTACATATGCTGATACCCAAACAAGATAGATGAGTATATGTTATGGAACATATGTTTGGATTGACCCACCATGAGAAATCATATGGAATATTACCATGTGTCAATGGACTTCTCATATGAAAGGTGGTGTAAGTGATTTTTAAACTTGAGATCAACAGAATACCTTATGTATAGAGTTATGTACTTTTATATTATATTAGAATTTAACTTTTAAAGAGTAGGTATGAATAATTGTTCGGTGCATCACAAAATACATAAAGATAGTTATTGATCAAGAAGGAATTCATCCTCCTTTGTAACAAGAAAAGATATTCAAAAGATGTTAATCAAAATCATAGGCCTATGTATTGATACATATATAAAAGGAGTTTTATGTATAATCAATTGTGAGATAATATATAGTCAAACATTCACCTATAATTAAATGTTCTATTTAGGGTTAACATTTGAATCGTGCTCTAACTCCAATTTGAATATCAAGAAATAGAGGAATTAAATTACACACTAGCACTTTATTACAAAAGATTTTGATTCCACAAATCTATTCTTGGCATTTGGCTGGCCATAATGCTTTGCTACAGGCCAATGATGATATATGAATTTATTTAAATAATTCAAGAAAATTATGTTTGAATTAAAAAGAATTTTAATTCAATAAGCTTGTGGAAGCTTGTAAATAAATTAATTCCTAACATGCATGAAAACCTAACAGGTCACATACAATAGAATCTCTTTAATCTAAAGTTAAAGGAAAAGTTAGAATGCAAATGTTGAATTAATAACATCTTGTAAATTTGAAATGATTACTTAAGTGTTCTAATATGATTAGAAGTGTTAATTAATTAATTATTTAATAATTATGTTATGGGCATAATTTGGTACGAGAGAAAATGGGCTAACGAAGCCCCAGATAGAGATAAGGCTTAGATAAGAGAAGCCCAACCCACATAGCCAGCAATCCGCTCTGTATGAGCTCACTTCGCAAGCTCGTCATTGATTCTGTGAAGATCCACAGTGATCCCGAGCCAAAAATAGCTCGCTAGACACAACACATTACCCAGCCAAAAGGCTCAATGAGATGGGGTTCCAGACAAGCTTACATCAACTTACTGACAAGGGGCCCATCTCATAGAAAGCAACCTGTAGAAGCTGATCTGCAGAAGTTCATTCTATCTTGTACATTTAATATTTGATGTAATAGAATTATAACTTATAAAATTACATTTGTAACCTCTCAACCTCTATAAATAGGAAGAGGGAGATTGTTGTAAGCAAGTTAAGATAGCTATACTAAAACTCTGTAGAATCCTCTTCAAAGCAATAACATTATTGTGGATGTAAGGACCAGTACTATTCGATTTTGGCTGAACCATGTTAAAAATCTTTTTGCTCTCATCTGGCTTTCCCCTCTTCTTTTGGGTCTTCTGTCCTTGTTTCATGCTTGCTCAACTGAAGTGTAGTTTGGGTCCAAAAGAACTTCTATAGTTGGTTGGATTTAGGAAGAACCAAAATCCACCATCAACATTTTGGTGCCATCTATGGGGACTCATCTGCATTTTGGTTGATTCTCTGTGTTTAGGTTCACCCTTTTTCTAATCACAATGGTTAGGACAAAAGCTGTCAGGAAGTCTCAGGCTGTCAATAACTAGCTTGAAGGTCATATAGCAAGATCTCTATCACTAGAGCTGCCAATAGTTTGCTCCCTTCAGCTCATTGCCAGCCTATTGCTACTATTCTCGAGACTGGCGAAATACAAACGTGGCTCCAATGCTAGGAAGCACTAGAAGGTTTAGTAAGAAGGATGGCAGAAGCATTTCAAATGTTGGTCCAAGTGCAAGCTCAAGGTTTAAAAAGGCAAGCTAAAGTCGTCATGCCCTGAGATGTTCACCAGGAATGGTAGATTGGAAGCTCAAGTAGAGCTAATCAAGAGCACACTTTTGGTCACCGCTAATGCAGTCAAGAAGATAGGAGGAGCCATCAAGCCTTTAGCCAGTGGTTTAGGGGCTGACTTTGTTGGTAGAAGAATTGCTTCAGAGAGTGAAGCAGTTGGAGGTATACCCTTGAGCTCAGGATGATCAAAGTCATCTAGAGGAACAGACTCCTTTCTCCAAGGAAATTGAGATGGAGCCCCGCCCTCAAAAGCTCAAGATCCTTTCTATCCCACTTTATAATGGGGTTAGTGGTCCATGCAGCCACCTAGATATGTTTAACATCTAGATGAATCTTCGAACAAGCAATCCCCTAATCAAATGTCATATCTTTCTAGCTACATTGGGAGACACACCCTGAATGTGGTTCAAGAGTCTTCCAGCTTGCAGCATAAGCAGTTGAGAGGAATGCTAGGAAAATTCCTCAACCAATATAGGGCACTAAAGAAGCAACTCATGCCCCACTGCCATCTCACCACAATCTTTCAACACAAGCATGAATCATTGAAAAATTACATTGCTCGATTCAGGCATGAGATGGACAATGTCAAAAGTCCATCTGATGAGAGCATCCTGATAGCAATCTTGGCAGGACTTCATAAGGATGGCAAATTGTACAAAAGCATATACAAATCCCCAGTTGCGAACCTGAGTGAATTTTATGATTGAGCTACAAAACAGATCAGATGGGAAGAGATCTTTGGATTTGAGAATTTGAGGGAAAAAGTGAGTGGCTCTGAATAAAACAAGAAGAGAAACAATGAGGGTCAGAAGATCGACCCCAATAGCTAGCTTTTGAAGAAAGCGAGAATCTAGCAATGTCAGCCTCTAGGTCGTCACGATCATTATAGAATCTTCTTAGACACTCTAAATAGGATTTTTGTGACTGAAAGAGAAAGAGAAGACTTTCGGACTCTCGCTCCCTTGAGGACTCCTCAAGGGAATAGAAACACAAACAAGTTTTATGCTTACCATAACGAGACCAGGCACAAAACTTCTGATTGTTGAGCCCTCCAAGATATGATCGAAGATTTGATCAAGAGAGGTTGTTTAAAAGAATATGTGCTGTGGCCCACAGAACAGTAGCTCACTCAGCCTCAGCGAGATCCTGAATAAGAGCATCCTACCACAGTCAGAACCATATTTTAGCCCTATAATAAAGCATGTAAAGAGCAGTTCAAGTTTGATGTATATAGTTTAGGTGAAGCCTCAACAAATGTTAATCTAGAAGTTTGCCCTCAAGATGTGAGCTTCCCCCATTTTAGCTTACAACTTATCCTTCTAAGTTTTAATTTAAATTTATATTGCATTAGAATGACTTACTTTATGGTACGTCTTGATGCGGTCAAGCATGCATATGACCAACTTTCTTAGGCACCATGTGAAATAGATATCATCATGTATGCGACCAACTTTCTCAAGCACTGCACGATTGTGATTTACCCGTGCATATGACTAACTTTATTAGGCATCTTCGCCTTGCGCATGACCAACTTTCTTAGGCACCATATGCACGTAGTCTCCTCGGGCACATGACCAACTTTCTTAAGCACCATGTGTGCCTGACTTTGTGAATCATGTATATGACCAACTTTCTTAGGCACCATATACATGCTATCTTGAGCACATGCATGACTAACTTTCTTAGGCATCACGTGCGTGTGGCCATGCACATGACCAACATTCTCAAGCACTATATGCATGTGACCTCTTATTAACCATACATGTGACCAACTTTCTCAAGCACCATATGTATGTGACCAAATGTTTGTAGCTCTCATGCAACCAAGTGCTCATAGCTCTTAAGCAACCAAGTGCTCACAGCTCTCATGCGACCAAGTGTTCACAACTCTCATGCGATTGAATGCCTGCAGCTTTCATGTGGCTAAAATTTGTAGTTCATAGGTGATTTCAAATAGACAAACTTTACAGTGCTCAGATTCATTGTCTATAAAAAAAATGTGATCGATTGGTTACTTAAACATTCCATGATATTGTGATGCTCACTTGAAGCTCATATTATTATTAGTAATGTATACAAGCAACAGAATACAACAAACACAAGGAGAAAGTCATTCATTAAAATGCCTTAATGAGGTAAATTTACATAAGGAAGAGTCAAAATACAAGTCAAGCACGCAACGGCTATAAATTATGGAAGAAAGATTGGCACCCCGGAGGAGAGCCTCAATCAGCAGGAGGGTCGATGAATACTCTTGATTTTCAATTCTTTCCCTTGCTGCCCTCCTTGGTTCAGAACTCCTTTCCACCTTTTTACTCAGTGTAGCAAATTTAGGGAAAAAGAGCAAGAGCAGTTGGAAAGGACAATTGCCTGAGAAGGCTTTCTATACAGCAGATCGTGCATGTCTCTCTAGATAAAACTCTCCATCAAAAGAATGGGGGCTCATTTGAAGTTTCCATCAGAATTCTAAAGAAGGAAGGAAGACCTCTTTCATCTTAAATAATAGCAGTCTACTCTCACCAAGGATTTCAGAGATCAACCCCCAACCATTTCCATCAAATGCCTCAGAAGAAAATGAGACAGATTCATCTATGGTAATGAGACACGTATAACATGGAGTATGGCTTAGAACAGATGAAATGACAGGTTGATCAAAGACTTTGACTGCACAGTAGTCTGTAAAGAAGGCCCTCTTTCGGCAAGACTATTCAACTCCTAGTCTGCAAAGTGAACTAAAAGTTAGGGGCTTATGTTATAGGCGTAATTTGGTATGAGAGAAAATAGGCTAACAAAGCCCCAGACAGAGATAAGGCTTAGATAAAAGAAGCCTAGCTCGCATAGCCAGCAATCCACTCCACATAAGCTTGCTTTGTAAGCTCGTCGTTGATTTCGTGCAGATTCACAGTGACCCCAAGCCAAAAATAGCTTACTAGACATAACACATTACCTAGCTAAAAGGCTCAGCGAGATGGGCCACTAGACAAGCTTACATCAGCCTACTGATAAAGGGCCCACCCGATAGTAATCAACCTATAGAAGCTGATCTGTAGAAGTTCATTGTATCTTGTACATTTAATGTTTGATGTAATAGAATTACAACTTGTAAAATTAAATTTTTAACCTTCCAACCTCTATAAATAGGAGGAGGAAGACCGTTGTAAGTAAGCTAAGTTAGCTATACTGAAACTTTGTAGAATCCTCTTCAAAGCAATAACATTACCATGGATGTAGGGACCAGTATTGCTTGGTTTTGGTTGAACCATGTTAAAAATCTTTTTGCTCTCATCCAGCTTTCCCCTCTTCTTCTAGGTCTTCTATCCTTGATTCATGCTTGTTCAACTGAAGTGTAGTTTGGGTCCAAAAGAACTTCCATAATTAGCTAGATTTAAGCAGAACCAAAATCCACCGTCAACAAATTCTAATAAAGATTACAATTATTAAATTGTAGTAAATTTCCAATGTTGGTATTTGAATGTTGTAAGAACATTTGTATCAACTCTAAAGGAGATCATAGTGAAATAATGGTTTTGCACTTAGAAAGTTATTTTAATTAATGAATTAAAATAATTTGAAAATTATTGCTTAAGATATCTTATGAGTTTGGGCTTATAGTTTGGGTTTATTGGACACATAAGTGGGCATATGAGAGTTAATGAGTTTAGACTTACTATGACATAAGCAAGGTGTAAAGACTCTTTAGGCCATGAGGGCAGCATACAAGCCTAAAGTACCAAGCCTAGCTATTTAGGCCATCCATTTGGGGAAACCCTAGCTTGTGTGCCACATTTACTTGCCACCCACTCTTGCTTATGCTTTAATCTCTTCTACTTAAAGGAGTGAGATACCAAACCTATGGGATGTGTAACAACATAATACAACAACCCTAGCACATGTGTTATGCTCCCAAATCCCTCTCATGCCTTGTCTCTTCTTATCTCCTATTTGCATTCAAACACCAATCCTAACTGAGTAAATACATGATTCCTTAAAGAGCTAACACCTCTAAAGCTAAGAAGTTAATTTTCCTACTCTACCTATTGCATGAATATTGGTGGAGGCTTTAAATCAAATTGGTTCATGTGGATAACCATTAGTATTAGAGATCAAATCTAAATGAGTTTCTCGAAGACAATCTAGAAGACTTGATCATATAGCCTGTTGAAGAGTTCAAAGAATTGTTTAGAGATCAAATTTGGATTTGAAGACTGAGGATTTCAAAAATAACTCTTGTGAAATATAATTCAAATCCTTACTTGTAAGTTATTTTTATTGTACAATAATTTATGAATTAATTTCCAAACAACATGATATGGGTTTGGGAAAAATTTTAAAAATTTCACTACCCATACTTGATGCTTTTGATTTATTTTCCTAACAAATGCTCTAGGCTTGTGTGTTGCCCTCTTGGCCTAAGGAGTCCATACTCGTTGCTTGGGTCATAATGAGTCCAAACTCATAAATTCTCTTATACAATAATTCTCAAATTGTTTTAATTCATAAATTAGGACAACTTTCTAAGTAAGGAACCATTCTTCCACTTATGATCTCCTCCAAAGTTAATTTATATGTTCTTACAACATTCAAATATCAACATTAAAAATTTGCTACAATTTAATAATTGTAATTTCTTTTAGAATTATTAAATCATTGATTAATTAACAGTTCTAATCATATTAGAATACTTAATTAATAATTTCAAATTTCTAAGATATTCACTGATTCAACACTTGCATTCAAAACATTTTGCATTCTAACTTTTCCTTTGATTTTTGATCAAAGAGATTCTATTGTATATGACCTATTATGTTTTCATGCATGTTGGGAATTAATTCAATTACAAGCTTTCTCAAGCTTAATTGAATTAAAACTCTTTTTAATTCAAACAAAATTTTTCTAAATTGTTTAAATAAATTCATAGATCATGATTAGCTTATAGCAAAGCATCATGGCAACCCAAATGCCAAGAATAGATTTTTGGAAATCAAAACCCAAGGTGTTAACATGTCATTCAATCCCTTCATCTCTTGATAATTAAATTAGATTTAGGGTATGGTTCAAGTGTCAACCCTAATTTGAACATTCAATTATAGGTGCATGTTTGACTATGTGCTATCTCACAATTGACTATACATAAAACTTCTTTTATGTATGAATCAATACATTGGCCTATGATTTCAACCATAGCACAAGTGTCAAAACATGTTTTGAATATCTTTTTTTTTTGTTACCAAGAAAGATGAATTCTTTCTTGATCAATCACTACCTTCATATACTTGATGATGCACCCAACAGTTATTCATACTTGAGGGTCTCAGAAAAATTGTATAATATCGATTTTGCCCTTATTCCTTTAGGGGAATTTATATACTAATTTGATTTTGAAAACTCTTTGATTTTGACAAGAATGTAAAGAATTGTTTTGTATTAAGAAACACAGTAGAAAGTTCAACTTGAATTGAAATTGCAATTCAAGTCTACTCCACTTTCAATTCAAGTCTACTCCACTGGATAATCTTCAACCAGATTACCACTTTTATTATCTAAACATCAGGATTAAAATAAGCTCTTGAAATGCTAGTTTAAAATAACAACACAAGAATTATAATAGGGATCTTGCTAACTTAAAAGATTTTCACTTGGCTCTTCCAAACCTAAAATAACCACAAGAATTTCCATAGACTCTTGCTAACTTAAACAAGATTTCTATCAACCTAGAAATCTTAAAAAAAAAAAAGATTAGGAAAATGTAGAAAATACAATACCAAAAGTTTGAGATGAAATCTCGAATAGCTAATGTGAATTCTATAGAGATTGATTTGAAATCCTTTTGATTGAAAGATGTAATGAGGTAGAATCAAATTTGAATAAGCTCTGATTGCTCTATGATTTTTGCACTTGAAAAAGAGAGAGATATATGAAATCTTATAAAAACTAAAGGTGGTTAGGAGTTTTGTTACTACTGTAACTGTCTGTAACAGAATAACTAACTTTCAGTTTGTGAATCAATTCAGAACAAAATCCTAACCTTCGGTTTAAAATTTTTTCAAAGATTTTGTTCATGAATTGATTGATGAATCGATTCATATAGATTTTTCAACTTGAATTGATTAGTGAATCGATTCATGAAGTATAAAATCATATTATAAAATTTGTTCTTATGAAAAAAAATCTTTGTTTGAAAAATATTTGATTTTTGCTTTCTTCAAGTGGTTTATTTATACCTCATTATATTAGATAAAAAATATTTTCTTGAATTAAATCTTATTTGAATTCACTTACAAAAGATCCTATAAAAATAAAATAATTGCTAACTCTAATTTTGATCTTTTGAATCATAATACTTTGAACCTGCAAAACAAATAAAAATAAATAGTGAAATATATTTTCAAATAATGATTTAAATTGAAATTATTTTTCAACATCAAAACCAAGAAAAATATATAGTTAAGGTAACTTAGGCTAACAATACCTACTCTTTGAGAGTGCAAGTCTAGAATAATAGCAAAGTGCATATCTCTATATATAAGGTAGTGTGTTGATCTCTTGTCTAAGGATCACTTACACTCATATGAGAAGTCCATTGACACATGGTAACATTTCATATTGTTTCTTATTATGGGTAAATCTAGTCATATGTTTTATAACATATACCATATGTCTTTGTTAGATATCAGCATATCAACAGTGTATGAGATTACTGCATACTTTTGGAAGAATGTGACATAATATATGGTGGTTTACTCATGAATTATTAATATCCTATTTTTTCAATAATTTAACAACCAAGGATATTTAGAAATATAATTATATGTATAAATTATCTCATAATTACAGTCCCAATTTTAATAAATTCATACACATTATATTTTAAGGACTTTATCTAATATAATGTACATATATCAAAACACATATACA
Organism: Saraca asoca; assembly: GCA_026873985.1. Classification (NCBI taxonomy): domain Eukaryota; kingdom Viridiplantae; phylum Streptophyta; class Magnoliopsida; order Fabales; family Fabaceae; genus Saraca; species Saraca asoca. Next base: position 2,196 of record JANHAO010002034.1, on the reverse strand, counting down.
TATATTAAAACTAAATTAATAAAGAAGCCAAAATATGATATTTATTAAATATGTTAAGATATGTAGTTTCCATGCCATTATAACAATCTCCTACTTGACATAGATCAAATCACCTTTGTATCTTATCTTGATTCTTTCTAAATGACGATCAGGCTTCTACTAGGATAGTGGCTTGGTGAGGGGATCAGCTACATTGTCATTTGTGAGAATCTATTCTATTCTTATTACATTGCGTTATATGATCTCTCTAATCAAATAGTAATGCCTCATGACATGTTTAGATCTTTGATGAGACCTTGGTTGTGCTATGGCTCTATTACTATCGTAATATATTTCTACAAGATTAATAATGTCAAGAACAACCCTTGTTTAGTGATGAACTTCTTTATCCAAATAGCTTTCTTTGCTGCTTTTGAAGCAATAATGTACTCGACTTCAATTTTAGAATTTGCTATGGTATCTTGCTTGAAACGTTTTCAACATACTGCAACCATTAAAAGTGAATAAAAATATTGATCATGATTTGTAATCATCCTAATATGACTAAAAGCTTTCATCTATGTAATCTTTGATTCTTAAATTAGGGTCTTCTTCATATATCATGAACATATCCTTTGTTCCTCTCAAATACTTAAGGATGGTCTTGACTGCACACTAGTGACTTTCATTTGGATTGGCCTAATATTTACTAGTGACACTTAGTGCATAGGAGACATCTGGCCGTGTATATAGCATGGTATACATGATTTATCTTATTATCGATGCATAAGGGATTTCATTCATGCATTTCTATTCATATTCTATTTTAGGACATTGTTTCCTAGACAAGTGAACATCATGAGATATAGGTAAGAGCCCTTTTTTAGACCTATCCATGCTAAAACCTTGTAGCAATTTATCTATGTATGTGGGTTGGGAAAGGCCAAGCAACCTTTTAGATATATCTTTATAGATCTTCATACCTAGAATATAGATTGCTTCTCCCAAATCCTTCATGGAGAATGTTTTGGACATCTATAACTTGATAGATTGTAACATGGGAATGTCATTTCCTATAAGCAATATGTCATCTACATACAGTAATAGGAAGTACTCCCACTAACCTTCCTATTCACACATGGTTCATCAATATCCTTGATGAAGTCAAATGATTTGACTTCACCAAAACGGATGTTCCAACCACATGAAGCTTACTTTAGTTCATATATGGACCTCTATAACTTACATACCTTGTGAGGTTTAGTCTTAGAGATAAATCCCTTAGGTTGTATCATATGTACATCATTTTAGGTTCCTATTAAGGAAAGTTATTTTAACATTCATTTGCTAAATCTCATAGTCATGGTATGTAGCTGTTGCAAGTAAAATCAGAATGGATTGCAACATGACAACTGGTGAAAAGGTTTTTTGTACTTGCCTATAAACTTTTGCCACTAACATAGCTCTATAGGTTTGTACTTTACCATCTGCATCTATCTTTCTTTTAAACACCCACTTGCACTCAATGGGTTTTATTTTTTAGGTGCAGATACCAAGTCCCACACTTGGTTTTCATGCATTGAATCCATTTTGGATTTCATGACTTCTTGTCACTTCAAGGAATCAATATCTGCTATTGCTTCCTGGTAACTAGTAGGTTCATTGTCTAGAATAATTGTTCTGTTGTTCTTTTGTATAAGGAGAATGAGAGATGATGAGGGACCAAATGCGTGAATTTTTGTCTAAAATTTTTATGGAACTTCCCTGATATGTTGAGAATATCTGAGGCCAAATTTGAGAAAATTTTGAGATGATTTTCCTAGCTAACCTTAGTAATAGAAATCAATGATTTTTGAAAAGGTGCAAGCTGTACAGTTTCAGAAATGGCTATAGTTTAGGGGCAATATCAAAATGTTTTAGGCTGGGATTTGTTTCATAAAAAGAAGAGATATAGAGGTATTATTATGGAGAATTTAAGAATTTTTGGGCATCACTAGTTAACTTTCTATCTTGGCAAATTTATGGTGCAAGATAAAGGGGCTTAGGGACTAGTATGCTAAGTTAAAGTCTTTTGGGCAAAATTTTGGAGTAAGATTGAACTAGAACTGAATGGTAAATTTATTTCAATTAAAAAATTAAAGCAAACATTTTCTTATGTTGGATCCTTTTTCCCTAGTAATTGAAGTGGATAATTATAGCATTAGTAGAGATCTTACA
>JANHAO010002033.1:0-30534 GCA_026873985.1 Saraca asoca | reverse complement strand
AGCTAAAATAAAAGAGCAAAAATAATGCATGAAAATTACATAGAAATTAGAAAAAACATGACTTTCTTCAAGTCCCTTCATACTTTAGCAAAGTTATTGGGCTTAATCCAAACGTCTTGGCTTTGGCACGAGTTAGAGGTCTATCCAAAGTGGTCTTTTTGTCTTGTGTTAGGTTTGGGCTTGCTAATTTTACATCAAGGCTACCCTTAATGAATGATAAAGGCAACTTAGAGGAGGCATGCAATTTCTTTCAAGCAATTGATTATGTTTATTGTATATATATGTAGGCAATTATATATAATTTTTAGTTCAGATACCTATTACTTAATATATATATATATATATGTGTGTGTGTGTGTGTGTGTGTGTGTGTGTGTGTGTTGTATATGAGTTTATTCTTACCTAAATTGTGTATATAAAAATATAGCTTGGACACAGTAACACCTGAAATATTTTCTTACTTAAAGCTCTCATCAATGTTAAGAATTGCATTACAAGAGAAGGCTTAACTGGAAGAGAAGTACAATCGAGGAAATTTAGTCAAAAAGTAAGTAAAATGATTGTATAGACTTGTTATTAAAATGATATGTTTTGATTTTAATTTAGTTTGATAATGTTTTGAATTTTTAGTTGATCCAATAAAAATATTTGAAGTTGTTGAAATTGGGATTATGTTGGGTGATTGTATATTTTGGCATAAGGGTTGTTTCTACCAAAATGTAAAATAGTAGTAGGTTTTTGTAAAAATGTAGCTAGCTAGCATCAAGTTTCTATTAAATATATATATAACTAGCATCAAGTTTTTTTAAAGGAAACAATATCGATTTTTTTTATTAAAAATCGACGTCTTTATATCAACTAAAGACATCAGTTTTTGTAAATAATCGTTATCTTTAGTCTGTCTCAATGAAAGATGTAGGTTTTTTAGTATATTCAACATCTTCAGTGGTTAAGAAAAGATGTTAGTTTACTATATAGATTGACATTTTAGTTGAAGAATAAACATCAATTATGCATAAAAAATTAATGTGTAAATTTTTTTTTCACATAAAAAAACAATGGTTGTATATTAGAAACTGATTTTGTTTCATATTTTACACATCAATTTTTTTTGTTCTTACCTACTATGTCACTCAGATAAACGTCAATCTCAAAATCAATGTGGAATGTATAAAATAACTAACGTTGTGGATATGTATTTCATAGTAGTGATTTTGTTAAATATTTATTTTATTATTGGATAAAATAAATGTTAAGATTGACGGATAATGGATAACAAGGGATAGATCTTTAATGACTATTTTGTTAATGGAAGAACATTCTACATATCCATTTAACCTGTTAAATATTATGAATAGATTTGAATCAACCCAAAGTTTAATGAATTAGATAGACTCATAGATATCCATCCATTTTAATAACCTACCTTGAATCAACCTCAAAATAACCAAGTCATGGCTACTAATGAACTTTTAGATCAAAGGTTATCACTAATGGCACTAGTGATTACTTATGGTACATTACTGGGTAATTATAGTCGTTGATCACTAATGGCACTACTTTCTCCACCACCTTCTAATACTTTGGCCAAATGGATGAAAAGTTGAGGAGAATAGGTTGGCAATTGACAATGACTTAATTGATTCCCTGTACCCACTTTTTTTGTTATGTCTACAAAAAAATAAACATTGGCTCATTCCACTTGACTACATAATTTGAGCATGCCTGCCTACCTAATTATTTTACATCCTATAAAGCTATATTATTATTGAAATAGCCCCTTGGAAATAGTTACATTTTTTTTTATAAATATGACATATAATTTAAAGAAGGTTTCCAGTTGTCAAGATCTTTGATTTATTTCAAAAAAACAAATTAAGACAGAGGGCATTAATATCTTTGAGAGTATTTTTTTTTCAAGTTCCTCTTGAACATGGGAATATCACATAGTTCAAAAAAATAAAAAATAAAGTATTAACATATATTTAATATAATATATGTTGTGGGTATTTTTTGGAAATCAAACAAATGGGCTAGTAAAAGCTCAATGGACAAGTCCAGCTGATAAGGACCTAGCTCATCCATAATTTGATCAGGTCGCTAGACACAAACTCAGGTCACTGGTCAACAAGGGTCAAAGCAACAATCTCAGGTCGTTAGGGATAAGGCCTAGCTCATAGCTCGAAACACGCTTTCTCAACAATCAATCCAAGGAGATTCGTTCAATTTCCTATTTTAATAGGAATCCATTATTATCCATTATGTAATCCTAATCAATTCATGATCCTTATCTATAATTGATTTGCATTCAAATTGTGACATTCCAACCATTATAAAAGGGGGATGAAATTATTGCACAAGGGACGATCAATCAATAGATACAAATACTTAGCAAAAAGACTGAGAAATAAAATAATCGTGGACATAAAGCATTGCACTCAGCTGAACCACAATAAAAACTTCTAGTGTCCCCTATTCCTCTCTCTCTTTTTTTCTCTCTCTCTTTACATTTCATCTACAGTTTGGGGTTTCTGGACTTTTTAGTTGATCGAATTCACATGTCAACAATATATAAAATTATTTAAAATGATTTTTTAAAATTCAAACCAACTAACTTTATGATATTAGTGAAAAGTTTTCTAAAAATTGATTTATTTATTAATAAATGTTTCAAACAACTAATGATTTAATATAATACATTGAGGGAGCATTTGGTTCAACTTGTAGAAATAAAAAGGGAATAAAATCAGATAAATAGCAATAAGGATAATGGAAATTATTACTTTTTGATTTGTTTGGTTCAGTTAGGGAATGAAATCACACTATTTATTATTCCCTTTCTTATTATTTCATTGAGTGGTGGTTAACAATAGCGGATGATGTTCAATGATGATAAGTGGTGATGGATGATGATTAATGATAATAATTGGTAATGGGTGGTGGTCAATAGTAGTAAGTGATGGTAGATAATGGTTAATGACAATAGGTAGTGGTAAAGGGTGGTCAACAATGGTAGTTAATGGTGGATGGTGGTTAGTGATAGTGGTGGTCAGTAGTTATAGATCATAGACAGGTGATGGTCAACATTGATAGTGGTGTTGGGCAATTATCATTGGTGAAAGGTGGTAATGGATGGTGTCAATAGTGGTAGTGGTGTTAAATAGTGGTAGATGATGGAATATAGTGGTGGGCGATAGTTAATAATGATAGTGGTGGTGAAAGGTGGTTAATGGTGACAGGTGGTGGTACGTGATGGTCAATGGTGATGGTGGTGATAGGCAGTGGTTAACAAAAGAAGGTAGCGGTAGGTGGTAGACAGTGTTTAATAATGAATGATAATGATGGGTAGTGTCAATGGTGGTCAATGGTGAAAGGTGATGGTAGATAGTGGTCAATAGCAGAAGGTGGTGGTGGATGGTTATTGATAGTGGTAGTGGTAATGGGTGGTAGTCAATGATGAAAGGTGGTAGTGAGTAGTGGTCAATAACAATAATGATGGTGGGTGGTGGTCAACAACGAAAGATAGTTGTGGGCTATGGTCAATAGAGGTAGGTAGTGGTGGGCGATGGTTAGTGGTAGTAGTAATAGTGGGTGGTGGTTAATGACAGAAGGTGGTGGTAGACAGTAGTCAATGGTGGTTGTGGTGGTGGTGAATGGTGGTAAGAGAAGGAAAGAGAAAAAAGATTATTTTTTGTTTCCAGATGGTAACATAATCCTATAACTTGTGTGAAAGAAGGGTTTCAAATGGGGGGAATTCAATAAAGTTAAGTAACAGTATTAGATTTCACTACATGTGAACTAAACACTTGTAAAGAAATTAATTTTTTGATTCCATTACTTGCACCTGAAATTCTCTAATCAAATGCCCCTTGATGTACTTAAGAATTTATCCTCTAATGAAGGATGTGAAATTTATGGATTTTTGCTTAATTTATCTTATTTTTCTATCTTAATTTCCTAAGTGCCCAACTTTTGAAATTAATTCTCAATAAATGATTGCCATGTCAAATAATTATAAATTTAAGTCTCTAAATTTAAGAGTAAGAGAGTCAATGACAATTAAAAATAATTCTAGGAATTAAATATAAGGAAAAAAATATAAAAACAAAATTATAAATAGAAGTAGACTACAAAATAATAATAATAATAATAATAATAATAATAATAATAATAATAATAATAGAATCATCCTAAGGAAAAACATGGAGGATTTAAAGATATAAAAGCTATCATATTTTAGTTACTTGAAGTTTTAGGTTCAAATGAACCTATGTGTTGTTCATGTAATAAAAAAATTTATATTTCATAACTAATCTCTATTGTTGAACTTTGTCTTCAATTTTTTTCACTCACCAAAATAATATTTATTTTTTTAGGATGGCCTCATAACTTGATCTTATGTTGAACTTATGGGATCCCATGTGTCTAGTTATTTAAATTAATTAGTTTTGATTATGTTGAACTTATGGGATCCCATGTGTCTAATTATTTAAATTAATTAGTTTTGATCATGTTCTTAATTGATTGGTTTGACTATACTACAAAAACCATAATATGAGATTTTTACTAGCTTAAGTCTACTGAAGTTAACTTGATCATTTCCTTGAATCAATTGATCCATGATATCCAAGCAATGATGGTAATAGTCTAAGTCTTTTTTTTTTAAGAAAAAAAAATGCTAATCCTTTGTTATGTTAAAGGACTTAAGACTTCTATATGAATTACACTTGTGCAACAAGTTTAATAGCCCGATAATTGCTCCCAATTATATGCTAAGCTTGCATGTCCAACTAGATATGAGTTAGAAGTTGACTGCATCCTTTGCTAAATTTGATCTAGTTGACGTCTCTAATACATTGAACTTATTTTGGTACTGTATTTTTTTTTAGATAAAAGCCTAATTTATATTATCTATTTAAATCCTTTCTAAAAATGGGATAGTTGCTCTTTGCTTTATGATGCATACTTACAATACTATCCTAACTTGCTTTTACTTATATATTTTATTGCTTTGGGATAAATTGTATTGTATACATAATGTGCTAACTTTCCAAACTGATACTAAAAGCTTTACTTATTTGAAAGGTTTGGAAAAAGTTGATTATGTGCAGGTTGCTCTTTGCTTCTTGACACACTACACTTTAGGTTTTCTGTATAGAATTTGACAATACAGATTGCTTCTTTATCTGTACCACCTTAAGCTAAGCTAGCAGAAAACTGTCATAGTTGGATAAATTTTGAAAGAATAAGCAAATAAACTAGTCATTAGATCATTGCCACCTCATGTTGACTTGACAAAGGACTGTTATAGTTGGACAAATTCTAATAGAGCAACCAAATGAGCTAGCTATTGTATCATTGCCACCTCATGTTGACTTAGAAAATGACTATCAAGTTGGACAAATTTTGAAAAAGCAAGAAAATGAGCTGGCTATTGTACATTGATGATGACAACTGATATAAAATTCAAAATTCATGTTGAAAGAGCAAATTGCTCTCTTCCCAAGGCTACTAACTAAAAGTGACCTCTCAAAGGACATGAGAAAAGAGCAAGCTACTTAACTTGTAGCCTAAGTTGAAAAAGGTGTTCTTTGATGCCAAGCTCATCTATAAAAGGAGAGATGTTCTTCACTTCAAGATACATCATTCAAGCAAATATTCTTCCTTCTCTAGAAGACTTCTCTCTCTACATTCTCCAATATTCTCTAAGTCTTCTTTGTGTTTCATTTGTAAATCTACTCTAGTAAGAGTTTGAAAAATATTATAGTCACTTTGAGACAAATACTTTTGATTCTTGAGTTTTGTAAAGATTCACTAGCTAAGGGTTGAGTGTGAGTGATACACTTGTGGAAACCTTAGGTATGAATTGTGCCTCGGTGTGAGGCTAGAAAATTCCAAAGTTAAAAGGTAGTGATGTGATCTCCCATTGAGATGCCTATGGATTCTCCAAAATTCAACAACCAAGATGAAATAAAAAGAAGGATATTCACACTAAACTCTAGAAAATATAAGAAGAGGAGTGATAAGTGATGGATTTGATGCCACAAAGAGAACTATCTAGCAAGTGCCCTAAGAGAGGAAGCTTTCAAGAAGAAAAAGATGACTTTTCAATTCATAAAATTGTGTAATTTGAATTATAAGGGAAACAAGCCTTCCTAAATAGCTATCATTAAAGAAAAATAGGCTGGACTCATAAGGCAACCAAGCCCAACAAAACACTAAACAATTCAGCTAAAATAAAAAGGCTTAAGCTATTACAAAATATCCCAAAAACACATAATTAAAATTAAGCCAACTAGCCTTTACATGTAGCTTCCAAATGGACCCCAAAATAGCCATATATAAGATACCCCATTAGCAAAAACATAACCTTAAAATAACCCATGTGTGACATTATTTGGCTGCCATGTTGCTATCCTATGTGGCACAAGGTTGCTCAAGTGTGTCAACACTTGATGACATGGCTTCAATGCAAATGACACTTGACCTTCCCAAGCCACCCTCTTCATGATTGCTCCAAATGTGTTAACACAAGCCTTAAAGAGCCTCTCTAATCCTTCTAGCCTCAGCTATTGTGATAGGTCCTTTTAGAATGTGTAAAGGTTCTTAGTGATCTCTTGAATGGCCTATTGAGTTTTCATCATTCCCCCACTCTTCAAAAGGATTTGACCTCAAATCTTCAAGACTTGCATCAAAATGAGAAAGATTAGAAACATTAAAGGTAGCACTAACATTTTATTCACCAGGAAGATCCAACATATAGGCATTGTCATTGATCTTTGCCACAACTTGAAATGGAGCATCACCTCTTGGGTAGAGCTTGGTTCTTCTTTGTGCTAGAAACCTCTCCTTCCTCATATGCAACCAAACCAATCTCCTAGCTCAAAGACAATCTTCTTTCACCCTTTGTTAGCTTGTTATGCATATTGCTTCATTCTTTTCTCAATGTTTCCCCTCACTTGTTCATATAGATGTTGCACAAATTTAGCTTTTTTTTTTCCCATCTACACTAGCATGTTCCTCAATAGGAAATGGCAATAAATCCAAAGGAGTTAGTGGATTAAAACCATAAATAACTTCAAATGGAGAAAAATGAGTAGCCAAATGTATATTTCTATTATAAGCAAATTCCACATGAGGTCAACATTTCTCCCAATTTTTCAAGTTCTTTTGGAAGATAAATCTCAATCAAATAGTTGAAGTCATATTAACTACTTTGGTTTGGCCATCAGTTTATGGGTGACACATTGTTAAAAAAAATAGTTTAGTCCCTAATTTTCTCTATGGGAACTTTCAAAAGTAGCTTAAGAATTTAACATCTCTATTAGACACAATGCTCTTTGGCACTTCATGCAACCTTACCACTTATCTAAAGAATAAGTCAACAATGCAAAAAGCATCATCAATTTTATGACATGGAATGAAATGAGCCATTTTAGAAAATCTATCAACCATGACAAAAATAGAGTCCTTCCCCTTTTTGGACCTGGGCAATCCTAGCACAAAATCCATAGAAATGTGCATCTAAGGTTCATTAGGAATAGGTAGTGTGTGTAAAGACCATGAGGCATTACTCTAGATTTAGCTTCCTTACATGTTAAACAATTACCATAAAGCTTTTCAATGTCATGTTTCATACCTAATCAAAAATAATGTTCTTGCAAGATAGCAAAAGTTTTTGCAATGCCAAAATAACCTATTAATCCCCCATAGGCTTCCCTCACAAGCAAATCTCTTAAAGAACTTTTAAACACACACAATTTATTTTCTTTGAAAAGAAACCCATCATACTGAAAATATTTGCCAAAAGCCACCTTCTCACAAGTATCAAGCACACTAGCAAAATCATGGTCATCCATGTACAAATCTTTAGTGTGTTTAAAACCCAAAAATTTAGCATGCATAGTAAAGATAAGGGTATACCTATGAGAAAATGCATCAGCCTCTGCATTCTCTTTACCTTGCTTGTGTTGGATGGTGTAAAGAAAGTTCTTAATGAATTCCATCCATTTAGCATGCTAGTGGTTCAACTTCGCTTGCCCCTTCAAATGCTTCAAGGATTCATGGTTGGTATGGATGACAAACTCCTTTGGCCACAAGTAGTGTTGCCATGTCTCCAAAGCCTGAACTAAAACATAAAGCTCTTTGTCATATATAGGTTAATATAGGGCTATTCTGTTTAGCTTCTCACTAAAATATGCAATGGGACATTTTTCCTATATCAAAACAGCTCCAATACTAAGGCTCAAAGCATCACATTCAATTTCAAAAGCTTTAGAAAAATCAGGAAAAGCAAGTAAAGGTACAGAAGATATTCTCTCTTTGCTTTCATCTTCTTATTTGGCTTGAACATATAAAACTATTCTCATCATTAAAGCTTCTCCTTTAACTACATGTTCTACTCTTTCACTACTTTCTCCTTTACTATAGTTAGATTCTTCCTCTTAGCTTTCATGTTCACTTGTGAATTCAATCTCTCCATTTCCCTTCAATTGCATGACTCTTCTGTTGAGGTGCTCATAAGCATAGTGACCATGGCCTAGACACTTGAAGCATTTAATGTTTCTTTATCTTTGAGGTGCTTCAACCTTGCTTTTGCCCTTGGAGTTATCTCCTTTGGCCTTTGAAAAATTTTTTGTCATAGGTTTCTTTGCATATTTATCTCCTTTTTTTCTCAAGTTTCTTCTCCTAAACTAAGCTTCAATGAAAAGCTAGATTGATGCACATATTTGAAAAAACTCATCCTCTTAATTTGCCTTTCCACCTTCATAGCCATGTGTACCATGTCTTTTAATTCCATATAGTGTTATAGCTTTGCCACATATGCAATCTCATCATTCAAGCCATAGAGAAACTGAGCTATTGTTATTTCCTTATCTTCCTCCACATTATCTCTTATCACGGCCACTTCTAACTCCCTTTGGTAGTTTTCAACACTCTTGGAACCTTGTGTGAGACTTTGGAGCTTTTGGTATAATTCTCTATAATAGTGGCTAAGAATGAATCTCTTCCTCATGATAGTCTTCAACTCATCCTAAGTAGAAATATGTCTTTCATGGTTTTTTCTTCTACCTTGGACTAGTTGATCCTACCATGTGATATCATAATCCACAAATTCCATAATCACAAGCTTCACATTCTTTTCTTCAGAGTAGTTGTGACATTCAAAGATCAACTCTACTTTCTTTTCCCATACCAAATAAGCTTCCAAATCATTTTTCCCATGGAATGAAGGAATTTGCATCTTGATGTTATGGAGACTAGAATCAACTCTTTCTTTTCTTGGCTTCTCATTTCTTCTTCCTACATTTCTTTTATCACCCCTCCTTTGACTCCTTTCGGTTTCATAAAAGAAAATGGATTACTCTTCATCATCATCACCTCTCCATTCACCCTCATTGCTATCACGTTGATGAATTTGTCTTCTATCTCTTCTCTCAAGTGTATTTCTTTTATTTTCAACTCTTATAAGCCTTTCTCCAACTTCATTAAGTTTCATATTCATCCTTTCAAATTGTTGTTGGATATCTCTAAAGTTTATTCTTGTTCTCTCATGCTTTGTTTGTTTTCAACTTTTGTTTCTTCCATACTTTGTTTTCTATCTATTTTTTGTTTCACCTTCTTTTGACACACTTTGTTTTGCTATTGTTTTTCCACAAATGTTTCATCTCTTTCTTTTGTGTTTTCTTTCACATACACTTGTTGTTTAGAATTTTTTTCAGCACTTGTATCAACCAAATTAAGTAGCTAACAATCAATTTTAATCAACCACAATTGGTTTAAAATAATTTCCAATAGGTGTGCTCAATAGGAAGATGTTTTGGCATAAAACATAATCAATTTCAAGCTTGGATAGCAGCAAAATTTCAGAGGCCAACATAGAGGAGTCTTGGACAGTAATTGAATCGAAATAGAGGACTACAACTTCAAACAAAAAGTTAATGAAATGTTGAGGAAAATGGCACCAAACAACATTACATTTAAGTGCATTTTAGTTCCACACCAATGAATACACCAAAGCAATGTAAAGGAAACTCAAACCAACTAATAAACACTTGATGTGCAACAAATTAAGCAGCAAAAATTCTGTAGAATTTTAGCAGAATTACACACCAAATAGTAGAACAAAAATAGTAGAGAATGACATAATTGAGCAGAAAATTTTATACCAAAGAAACCTATGATCAAACATTTTGTAGACAAAGCAAGATACGAAAAATTTTCTACAAAATTGAAGTAGAAATGATGCCAAACAACAAGCAAAATTATAGCAGAAAAATTTTACAACAACAAGTAGAATTAAAGGAACAAAATGACATAACTCAACAAGGAAGATAGTAATGCAAATGGATGCAAAACAAGGCAGAAGAGAATAGAAAAATGTAAAAGAAAATTAACAAAGATTTGATAAAAGAAAAAGAAATTACACCTGAAATTTGGAGAGTCAAAGCTCTGATACCAAATTGATGTGATCTCCCATTGAGATGCCTATGGATTCTCAAATTTTGTAACTAAGATGAAATAAAAAGAAGGAAATTCATGCCACACTCTGGAAAAGATGAGAAGGGGAGTGATAAGTGATAGATTTGACACCACAAAGAGAACTTTCTTTGATAAGTCTCAAGTTCTAGCAAGAACCCTCAGAGAGGAAGCTCTCAAAATGAAGAATATGACTATTTAATTCATAAAATTATGTAATTTAAATTCTAAGGGAAACAAATATTCCCAAATAGTTATCACTAAACAAAAATGGGTTAGATTCATCAGGCAACTAAACCCAAATAAACACTAAATAATTCAGATAAAATAAAAAGGTCTAAGCTATTACAAAATTTCCCAAAAACACGTAATAAAAATTAGGCTAAATAGGCTTTACATGTAACATCCAAATGGACTCCAAAACAGCCACATAAAAAATGCCCTATCAGCATAAACACAACCCCAAAATAGCCTATGTGTGATGCTATGTGGCTATCATGTTGTTATCCTATGTGGCGTAAGGTTACTCAAGTGGCAACACTTTATGATGTGACTTCAAAGCAAATGACACTTGACCTTTCTAAGCCAACCTTTTCATGATTGCTCCAATGTGTTCAAACAATCCTTAGAGACCCTCCCTAATCCTTCTAGCCTTAGCCCTTATGATAGGTCCCTCAGAAATGTACACAGGATCTTGGTGATCTTTTGAATGGCCCATTAAATTTCCATCAGGCAGGATTGCTTGTACCTTGAAAGGTCAAGTGAAAAAGATTATAAGGGATATTCAAAGAAAAAAGTGCTAGTGGATAATGCTCAAGGTGTTTATTACCCTTGAGAGAGAGTAGTAGACCCAAACCTTTGGACCATCGAACCTTTATACATTGGTGTTATCATTCTTTGTCCCTATATTTGTACTTTTCATGCACTTTAAATTGCTTATTTTTTATGCTATTTACTTGATCTTTCATATTTTTATTAATTGCTCTAGTTAAAGGAAAAGTATAATCTTGTGCTTTCAATACCAATTCACCCCTTTGGTGTATTTGTCTGATCAATTAGCATCAGAACTTGGGTTCTATTGTTAAAGCTTAACTACTTTTGAGTAAAGATCTTATAAGGACAGGATAGACAATATTAGATCATCACATGGCCAAGAAGGACATTTCACATCTTGACCACCATTGTTCGGTGGAACCAATTATGATTATTGGAAAAATTAGATAATAATCTTCCTTTAAGCCATTGATGAAGACATGTGGGAGATTATTGAAGAAGGGCCTACCATATTGATGAAAGAATAAGGCAGCCAACTAGTGTCAAAACCAAAAAGTGAGTGGAGTGAAGCCAAAAATTGAAAGAGCAATCTCCATGCAAAAGATAAAAATACTATGCTATGTGCTATGGTTTCAAAAGAATTCAAAAAAAATCTCCAACTACACCATCACCAAAGACATATGAGATAAGCTCCAAACCAGCTTCGAAGGAATGAAGCAGGTGAGACAAACTTGCATAAACATATTAATGAAAGACTATGAACTTTTCTAAACAGAGGAAGGAGAAAAGATTGAACCTATGTTTGAAAGACTCTACACCATCACAAATGATCTCCATGCTTTTGGAAGAATCATTCTTGAACTAGATCTTTTCTTATAAATCCTTAAAAGTGTTCCAAAAACATAACAATCTAAACATGATGCAATTCAAAAAGGTAACAATCTTGAAACTCACTTATGATGAACTAAGAGAAAAGTTTTTAGCATATGAAAAAACATACATGAAAGATACAAATGATAGAAGAAAAAGAAATATTACTCATAAAGCTTCTACATCATCTAAATATGAAGAAGAAGAAGAAATAGAAGATTTCAAAGATGAAAATGAAGAAATGGCATATCTTGTAAAAAGATTCATGAATATTTAGAAAAGAAAAGACAAGATAGATAAAATTCATTTGTAAGAAAAGAACAAATGCAAAAAGGGAAAACAAAAAAAAAACAATAATCAGGTACTAACTTGCTTTGAATGCAAGAAACCAAGTCACTTCAAGGTAGATTGCCTAAATCTTAAGGAAAAAAATTCCAAAGAAGAAAACAATTATGGCTACTTAGGATGATAAATATGTCTCTTCTAACAAAGAAGTCCAAGAAGAAGGAGAGGAGGAAGTAGCAAACCTTTGCTTCATAGCCAAAGAATACTATACCAAATTAATGAATCTTAATACTTCTATTCCCTATGATAAGTTACAAAAGGCTTTTGAAATTTTAATGGATCATTGCCAGAAATTCATGTCAAGATATCTTTCTATTTTTAGAAAAATCCTCCTTGGAAAAGGACCTAGAATTTTTAAAAAAGGAAAACCAAACTTTGAAAGATGATGTTGATTCTTTGAAAATGGAAATGATTTCTTAAAAAAATGAAAATGAAACTTTTGAAGTAATGAATATCTTTTCTTAAAATGATTTAACAAATCAAAAAGCTTTTCCATAAAATGAAGCTAACTATTTGAAAAAGGAAAAATAAAGTTTGAAAAAAGAAAATTGTTTTGAAAAGCAAACTGGTCACTCATTCATTAGTGAATGAAATTCAACCCTTATAAGAAAAAGATATGTTTGCTCATTAATTAAAGGACAAAAACAAATTTTTGAAAAAGAAAGTAAAATCCTTAAAAAAGGACCTTTCTTAATTTGCTAAACAAAAAATAAAATTGAATGCTCTTTTGGGAACTCAAAAATCATCTTATGATAAAAGGGGAGATGGTTTTGTTCATAGGAAACATGATAAGTATCAAAAGAATTTCTTTGTAAAAGCAACTCAAAATTCCACCCCCTCTTTGAAATCTAACTGTGGTGGAAAAAATGGAAATATTTTTTAATCTTACTCTCATAAGGTAAAATCACTTGATCATGATGCTTATGTTTAGATATCAACAAGACAATATTTTAAAAAAGTAAGAGACTGACCTAAAAGGACCCTAAATGATTTAGGTACATAAGATAAGATAGCTTCCTTTTTTTAGTTTAGCTTTAAGGCTAGTATTAAAAAGGACTAACGGTTCCTTAATAGTAGTTGCTCAAAACATATAATAGGAGATTCAAGCAAGTTCATTTCTCTCAAACTAATTCAAGAAGGTGAAGTAGTTCTTGGTGATGACACAAGATGCAAAATTGTTGTTGTTCATAAAGTTGGTACAAATCCTTCATATTGTATCAATAATGTTAGAATGGTGGAAGGACTCAAACATAATCTCTTAAGCATTAATCAACTTTGTGACAAAGGCTACAGAGTTGTATTTGAATCCTATTATTGTTATATGCAAAGTATCTTCAATAACAAAATATCTTTTGTGGCCCATAGAAAAGATAATTTTTATGCAATTTCATTAAAGGATATTCCTTCCAAGGAAGCAAAATATTTTGTTTCAATAAGTGATCAAAGTTTGATTTGGTATAGAAGACTTGGCATGTAAACATACACCTTATTTCAAATCTTAGCAAAAAAGATTTAGTGGATGGGCTTCCTAAAATTAACTTTGAGAAAAATCACATATGCAATTCTTATTAATAAGGGAAATAAGTAAAATCATCTTTTCAACCCAAAAATTTTATTTCCACTTCAAGACCCTTGGAGTTACTACATATGGATCTTTTTTGGTCCTACACAAATCTAAAGTTTTTATGGCAAAAGATATGGTTTTGTTTCAATTGATGATTTTTCAAGATATACTTAAGTACTATTTCTAGCTCATGAGGCTTTCAATGTCTTTGAAAAGTTTTACAAAAAGATTCAAAATGAAAAAGTTATGAGCATATCAAGCATTAGAAGTAATCATGGTGGAGAATTTGAAAATAACCTTTTTTTGAAACTTTTTATGTAGAAAATGAGATTAACCATAATTTTTCATGTACTAGAACCCCTCAACAAAATGGGATAGTAAAAAACAAAAATAGAACTTTTATTTATATGGCTAGAATCATGCTTTGTAAGATAATCTTCCAAAACATTTTTGAAAGGAAACCATAAACGCTTCTTATTATATCATTAATAAATGCTTGATAAGTCTCATCTTAAGGAAGAGTCCTTATAAGCTTTGGAATGGAAGAAAACTCAATATTGGTTACTTCCATTCTTTTGGATGTAATGTTATATCTTGAATAATGGAAAAGACAAACTAGCAAAATTTGATTCAAGATTAGATAAAGGTATCTTCTTAGGCTATTCTATCACTAGCAAAGCTTCTAAAACTTATAATAAAAGAACTATAGTGATAAAAGAACCCATGCATGTTATGTTTGATGAAACTAATGATTTCCGTTTGAGTAAGCCATTAGAAGAAAATAATGACTTAATGACAAATGAAGAATCATCAAATGTCTAAAACGAGCAAGCACAACATGAATATCCAAAAGAACAAGCAATGCTAATGAGCAAGATGGGTTGAAAAAGCAATATAGTTTGAAAGAGCAAGAGGGTCAAATCGAGCAAGCCCTAAGGTTGTAACATCGGACCCCTCTTAAAGAATGGTGGCACATGCCAAACTATCGAATAGAGTATATCATTAGTTATGCTTCTCAAGGGATCCAAACAAGATCCTCAAAGAGGTTCAACTCAAACAACATAGCTTTTCTCTCTTAAATTGAACCAAAGAATGTGAATGAAGCTTTACTTGATAAGAGTTAGATCAATTCCATGCAAGAATTTCTCAATGAATTTGAAAAGAATGAAATATAGAACCTTGTGCCATAGCCTTTCAACCATTTAAAATTGGCACCAAATGGGTGTTTCACAATAAGGTAGACAAACCCAGAAATATGGTAAGAAACAAGCAAGATTAGTAGCACAAAGATACAATCAATAGGAAGATATTGACTATGATGAAGCTTATGCTCCTATTGCTAGACTTGAATCCATTAGAATGCTACTTGCTTTTACATCTTCAAAAATTTCAAGCTTTATCAAATGGATGTCAAAATGCTTTCTTGAATGGTTTCCTAAATGAGGAAGTTTTTGTTAAATAAACTCCCAAATATGCAAATGTTGAAAAATTTGATAATGTTCTTAAAATGACAAAAGCTTTATATGGAATCAAATGAACTCCTAGAGCTTGATATGAGAAACTTAGCAAAGTTCTTATTCAAAATGATTTCACAAGAGGAACATTAGATATTCCTCCTTTAATGAAAAGAAAAATATTGACCATGATATTTTTAGATCTTATGAATAGTGAGTTTGAAATAAGCATAATGGGAGAGCTTACATTCTTTCTTAGACTTCAAGTGAAACAAATCAATGAAGGCATCTTAGCAATCAAGCTAAGTACACTAAAGATCTCTTAAAAAGATCTGGGATGAAAAATGCAAAAATCTTTGGCACACTTATGATCCCATCCACTAAACTTGATAAGGATGAATATGGTAAGCTAGTATATGAGAAGTGGTATAGAGTTATGATTGGCTCACTTCTTTATTTAACCACTAATAGGTTAAATATCATGCTCAGTATTTTCTTATGTGTAAGGTATCAATCTAACCTCAAAGAGTCACACATCATAGTTGTAAAAAGAATTTTTAGATATTTACTTTGTACAAAAGATCTTAGTTTGTGGTATCCCAAACATGAATGTTTTGATCTTATTAGATACTCTAACTCAGCTAGATAGAAAAGTATTAGTGGAGCATGTTGCTTCCTTAGCCAAAGCCTTGCTTTATGGCAAAGCAAAAAGCAAGCCTTAATTGCCCTTTCCACAACTGAAGCTGAATACATGGCAATTAGAAGTTATTTTACACAAGTATTATGGATGAAACAATAACTTGGAAACTACAATCTGAATTTTAATAAAATTCCAATACTATATGATAATACTAGTGCTATTAATTTGACCAAAAATCCTATTCACCATTCTATAACCAAACATATTGAGATTAAAATCATTTTATAAGAGATCATGTTCAAAAGGGGAATATTGAGCTTAATTTTATAAATTTTAAAAATCAATTATGGGATATTTTTACAAAGCCTTTATATGAAGATCAATTTTGTCTTATAAAAAATGAGCTTGAAATAATTAATCTCAATTAATCTAGTCTAAAAATGCTTGGATAAGAATTATGGGTATTTTATTTTTGCTATATTATTAAAGTTTTCATTTTACTTCATTATTTTATGTATTTATATTTTTTATTATACTTTATGATTTTTGTTAATGCACTATTCCTTTGATTATTTTATTTTATTTTTTGAATTGATGCTTCAATTTTAGTGATATTTTCTTGTCCAAACATGCATTCTCTTTGCATCCATTTTGTATTACTTTACATATTTATTTTTTATTATTTTATTTTTTTTCACACATTCTATTACATGTGTCAATGCATTTACTGGAAATATTTGGCAAGCACACTGCCAATACTCCCAAATTTGATGAAATTCCCTTTGGTTGGACCCACTCAAGAAGTTTTAGAATAGATTACATGAAAGATACACTTTCTCCAAGATTTCCCAAAATTTTCTACCTAATTCATCTTATTAAGCCTACAAAATAAGCTACTCTTTTTTATTAGACTTATACATTTTGGACTAAAAAAATCAAAAACCACTTTTAAATTTTTTTTCCTTTGCCACACAATGTAAAAATGACACCTTTTTCATTTTATTTTCCAAAACTGCCCCCATCTTCCTTGTTGAACCCACGATCAAGAAACTGCTGGCCACTCTGCATCTATACTTCCATTTTCTCTATGAACTAACTTTTTTCTAGTCCCAAAATCTTTAATTATTTTAACTTAAATCTCTCCTCATTTTTAATTTGACTTTCTTAATCCTTTAAATTCTTTTTGGTCACTAATCTTTTCCCTTTTAACAAAGTTTGAAACATTGAATCACTATTTTAAAAAAGTCTATCTTTAAGCTTCAAATTATACTCATTTTCTAGTTATTCTTGAATAACTCACTCTCTTGATTCCATTTTTCCTTTTGTCAAAAATCTATTTTCAAAAACCCATTTTCTAAACCCCAACTCTTCTATAAAACTAAAAACCCTATACTATATATTCTCATCGCAACCTCATCTTCTTCCATCAAAACCTTTTATTTTCTTCTTCAATAGCCTCTAAAAACAATCTCATAAAATTCCTAAACCTCTTTTACAAAAGCCTACCAGCTGAAACTTGATATTTTTCCTTTGCCCACAAAATATGTGTGACCTCAAGAAGGGAAGACTTAGCTTCGTTGAAATCTAATGACTTGGGTTGTGTAAAAGACTTAAGGAAGTTGAGATGGGAACCTATATTGGAGTTAGATGACTTTGTCTTTGAAAGCTATACAAAGCTCTTCTTTACTATTCTTGATCTTCAGAGGCAAGATACCATAATGAAGGTATGTATGAGTTGCAGAGAACATAAAGTCACCTCATCTCTTCTGAATTAGATTCTTGGAGTACCAGATAAGGAAACTCTTGTGACACCAAGAAAGGGGACCTTAGAATAAAAAGTTACAACTTTATTCAATGGATCTTTCTTATCTCTAGTGGCAACAGCAAAGCAACTCTTAAAGGTGATATGCTATAAAAAATAGGATGGTACTATTATATATCATTTCTCATATCATTTTTCCTAAGAAGGGTGGGCTAAGTAATATAAGTAGTTTTAAAGCTTTTTTTACTATAGGCTATAAAACATGAATATAAGATTAACTTAGGACATCTTATTATCAAACACAAGATTCATGAGTTACACAAAGAAAGATCCCCTTTAGCCTATGACATGATCATTACTAGGATTTACAAGCACTTTGATTCTAACTTATCACATGAGGTCAGTAAGAAGATGACAGAAGGAAACACTAAGAATGCCAACTAGACTTTGACCTTGTCTTATCAAGGAAGTAAATTCAAAAAGCCAGAGTCCAAAAAGTTCTAGTAAGAAAAGAAAATAGAAGTTTCTCATAAGAAACATGGCAGTGGCTTTTTATCAAAAACTTCTAGTACCTCTTCTAGAAATGATGATGAAACCCCCATAACAAAAAGCAAAGGCATTGTAATAGGAGAAGGTCTAGCTCCTATCCCAAGGAAATCTAGATTCACTGGTCAAAAAGATTCCAAAAGCAAAAGCATGGCCTAAGATGATGAGAAAGAGTAACAAGAAAAGCTTTTAAAGAAGCATGCTAGAGAAGTTCTACGAGGAAGATATGAAATTTTTTATAGAATTGCAACAAGGTTGATGGCATATGTCACAACACCTCAATTTAATTCTCTTCGATAGAGCAACACACCTTATAAGCCCATCTTAATTAATGTAGATGAAAAAGAACCCTTTCTTATAACTCCTCTTAATATTTTTGACCCAAGTCAGAAAGAGTAACTTTAACAAGAAAGCCAAGCTGAGGGTATTGCATGTATTAAGGGAAGGATACTTTTGGTGCTTTTAATGATGATAGCACCCCACTGGACCACCATCAAGAATCATCTTTAGCTCTCATTATGTACCAAGGAAGTTCAAATATGAAAAAAGCAGTTAAATTTGTGTCCACTATTGCTTAGTTATAGAAAGAGCAATTTGAATTTGAGCCAGTCTTGATTAAGTAACCTAAGACTATTGAAAATGAACTAGTGGCAACCAATGTGAATATGTATACTACACAAGCTGAAACCTTCCTCAAAGAGTAAACAAGGTCAACAAATAGCCTAACCACACCCAAGAACACCAACCTATGATCATCAAGATTGAACCCAGTGAATTCACCCACTTACTTCCCATTTACCCCTCTTAACCCATGCATATAGGTAATTTTCATGAAGACTTATAATAAGCAACCTCCACTCAAGGTCTTCACATCCCTCTCATTCTGCCTAGCCCACTTGTCATAGGTAACATGATTGATCGATTTCTTAACACTAATGACTCCCTCTTTCCTTAAGTACCCCATATGCCTCTTGTCCCAATCAACCCAACTGGTCCCACCAGAGCCACAGCAGTAACCAATTTGCCTACTTAAAATGAGAATGAAGCAACCAATGAGCAAGCTAACCCATAGCCTACTAAATCTAATAGACTTAGTCTAGCTGAAATAAAGGTTAGGATTTTGCAAGTTCAAGTTAAGTATATGCAAGAAGAATTGGAAAAGATGAAGGAGGAAAATACAAAGTTAAAAGAGCAACTCAATGAGCTACCAAGGGTTATTGGTTCTCAAATTCAAGATGCTTTGAGCAAGATTGGGCAATCTTAATTTTGTCTTGCATCCTTTCCAGTTAAGTCATATGTCCCATATAGTTGGCAACATCATGTAGTTTCAAGTTTCATGATGTTAGCACTACCATTAGCCTTGTGATGTTCACTATGTTTTAGCATTTTTAGCATATTCTAGGTAGTTAGTAACTTTTGCATTAGTTTAGGATGGTTAGGTATATGCACTACTCATTTCGGAGGCTTATGCATTTAATGACCATTTTCAGGTTGTAATAGTTGCATTTATATCAAAGGATCATGTTCCTTCATTCTCATGTAATACAATGATCATTCATTTCAATATACATTTCTCTTCTAATATGATCTACTAAGTACTTATGACTATTTACACATTCTTCTAATATGGTTTCCTTTGATCAAAATTATTGTTCTTGTTTGTTATGGCTTTAGCTTTTACTTTGGCATGTTTTTCTTTTTAGCCTACTGGTTTGTTCATTTTTTTTTTGTTTGAATTCTTTTACTAGTATGGTATGATAGACATGTTCTAAGTATTGGTCTATCTATCTTTTTTTCTCATTTGACAATTAGATTCTATTCTTCTAGTTTACTTGTCATTTTTTGCCCTAGTTTATTTTTTCTAAGCTGTAGAAGTTTTTTTTTTAACTGACTAAATTCTTCTTAAGTTGATTTTAATACCTTGTTGGTCACTCTCTCTTGTGAACTTGCAGCATATCATTGTATCTATCTTTCGTTGGATTTTAATGATGAAAGGGGAGAGAAAAAAAAAGGAACACAAATGCAAAGAGCATGATAAATTAAAAAGATTGATCTAACTGATATATGTTAAGCCTGGGATTAATTTAATGCAAAGAGCAAGTAGTGTTTGTTTAAACTTGTTTAAAAACAAGGAAGACTACAACACAAAAGAGCAAGACAGTCTGCTCCTTACCCTAAAATATTTTTACTGTCTAATGGTCTTTCAGTTGATTTTTTTTTCTTTCTCTTTGCTAACTTCAGTTTTGTAGGTGGATCTTCATCAAAAAGGGAGGATTATGGGACCCCATATGTCTAATTGTTTAGATCAATTAGTTTTAATGATACTTTTAATTGATTTGATTATATTGCAAAACCTATAGCATGATGTTGCTTTTACTCTTTGCTATCTAATTGATGAGATTTTTACTAGTTTAAGCCTACTAAAATTTATTTGATTATTTCCTTGAATCAGTTGATCCATGATATCTAAGCAGTGATGTTAATAGTCTAAGTTTTTTTTTGAAAAATTTGATCCTTTATTCTATGAAAGGATTTAGGACTTCTATATAAATTACTCTTATGCAACATGTGAAATATTATATAGGTTACTTTTTTAAATTTGTAGAGAGGCCATGATACTTTAAATTATGTATAATCTGACTCACTATAAATTTAAATTAAGTTTTTAGAGTAAATCATCAATCTCTCTTTTGAGTTCATTAGGTAATAGTCTTTGTTTTTTATGTTCAAAGTTTTGTCATAGGTGCATTGTAATTTGCTTTTGGTATTGCTGTATAGTTTTGAAAAATAAAATCTAAATTAATTTGATTTAGAAAATCTAGCTTGTGACAAAGAAGGAGAAAATGTCAGGAAGCATTGATTTTGTACATAATGTAACCTCATCAAAGCATATAAGCATATGTGGAACTCTGAGGTCAGAGAAATACATCTCTTTGTAGTTCTTGATTTTCAAAACACTAATAAAACCAGTAGCATAGAAATGGTTTTTATGGATCAAAAGGTAATAGTCTAATTTGAATTTTGTTAGTTTCCTATCTTTTTTTTCCATATTCATTAACTAATATTTTATATATTTAGATCTATATTTAATATTTATACGAAAGGGTGATCGAGTTCAAGGTCTAATCAAAAGTTTCTTACTTTCAAGATTTGAGAAATCTTTGAAGAAAGATAGTGCATACTTGATACATAACCCTAAAGTTGCCCTTAACAATTACAAATATAAGATTCCATACCACCAATACAAGGTGAACCTTTAAAAATAACTCCATAGTTAAAGAGGTGATGGACTCTAATATTCCTGAATATGACTTCTCCTTTTTGAGCTTTAGTGAAATTCAAGCAATTAGAGGTGAAACATTTTAAATTGATATATATATATATATACACATCTAATATGATATTTAATGTGTTTATAAATATATATATATATATATCAATATAATATTACAAATTGTCTAATATTTTTGGATTTATCCTTGATATTATAGATGTCATTGGAGAAATTATATATTTAGGCAATAATTTTGAGAATAAAAAACATGGTTGCATAAATAAGATACTTGAAGTAGAATTAGAAGATCTATAGTGAACTGACTGCTTAAATAATTTTTGTCTAAAATTATTATTAGCTTTTAGTTATGATTAGTCTTAAAATCATAATTAATTCAGATAATACTCACTTGATGCTTCATTTTTAAAATTGTTATTTCAAAAAGAATAATATTAAGTTCACATTCTAGGTCAATTTAGAGATTTTTTTTTTGTGAGATCATCTCCTTTTTCCTCTAGGGAGAATCAAGGACCTATTATTGTTATAATGCAGTATGGTATGGTGAAAAACTTCAATGGTATTAAGTTGTTATGCTATTTGATTATTTGTCTTCATTTTTTTTCTTACCTCTCTCATTTCATTAATTAAACAAAATATGTTAATTCTATGATATTATTTCTTTTATGCTATTTATATTAGTTGCATTTGATTATCTACTCTATCATTGTTATTTTTTTTCATTCTTTTATGTATACATTTTTTGTATGTTTTCTAAGTTTTTTTTTATAATACCCCTTATGTGATGTATGTCTATTTCAATTTTTTTTTTCAAATCAATTCTATAATGTTTCTTTATACTACTCCATAGATTTTGTATATTTATTTAAAATTATTTGTTAAAAAAAGTCAATCATATAGTTTAGTTATACCTGAATGTTATTTATTGTATGTATTTAAAGTCAACTAAAATTTGAAAAATAAATATTATATTTTTTTAAGCCAAAAACAAATAAATTTTAAATCAAAATTTTGAAATTTGAAATGCATTGTCAATATATTTAAAATGAAATTAAAACTCCATTATCAGATATTTTTTATATGTTCATATTTTTTAAACTAATTAATTACAATCATTGACAAATCAAGTATTCATCTAGTATTGATTTTACAATATTGGTAAGAAAATAAAATAACTAAAGAAATTTTCACTCAGATTTTAAAATCAATTTTTATGCTTTTTAATGACATACATCAAGCATATTAAATTTTGTTTAATTTAAAATTACAAAATACCTATTTCAAGTAATATTTATAATAATAATATTTAAAATCATTTTTATAATTTTAAAATGGAATGAATTAAATAATAATGTCAATATATTAAATCTAAAATAAAATAATGTTGAAGTCAGATTTTGGTATTGAGCCACACTCTGGCTAACAAGGGATTCTTTCAGGATCTCAGGATGTTAATTAGTTCAGACACAACAAATCAGCAAAACACACAAAGAAGAAGGGAAGAGCAGTAAGAAGATGCAAGATTTTTAACATGATTCTGCCAAATTTGGGTAGAACCAGACCCTACGTTCATGATAATGCATTATTGTGAAAGTGTTTCTACAGAGTTTTGGCACTTAGGCTCTCTATTTTGACAGAGTCTCTACCAATATCTATCACCCTTTTAATATTGATAGAGTTTCTACCTACCTAAAAACATCCTCTCTCTTGGCAAAAGGCTCCTTCCCCATATTTGTAAAGGAGAAGAGGTTACAATAGTAATTTCATATGCAATAAATCTATTACATTAACATTTAATATACAAGATAGAATAAACAGATAGAATCTTGTTATTTAGCTACTACAGATTGTCTTCAGTAGGTGGACCCAGCATGTCTGTCGAATAGAATGTGAATCATTCTTCAGTCTAGCGAGCTCCCAGGTCGCTAGTCATACTTCATTAGCCGGATCGTTCAGTCTAGGGATGTGCCTGTCCTCGAGATGGAGTGGTCGAGCTCATTTTGTCAGGCACGAGCTTGAGCTAAGGAGATCGCTTCGTGATGTGATCTAATGGCGGAGCGATCTAGGCGTTCTTCGAGCTGGTCCCTTGCCACTTTTGGGCCACTTGCAAGTCCATCTAGGACAAACCAAATTTCACATATAACAAATAATAAATATAAAAATTATATAATATTTTTATCTGTATATTTCACAAGAGCTAAACTAGTTTTGTTTTCTGTACTCATAAGAGGATTTCCAGTTTGGTTACATAATGTTCTGAGCATTAAATTCAAACATATTTTTATCATAATATTATATTTTTACAATTTGGATAAAAATTTAATATATGTTTAATTTTTTAATATTTTTTTAAAAATAAATTAAATAAAATTATTCATAAATGTAAGTTTAAAAATCAGAGGGACAAAAGTCTCAGACCATAACAATAATGAGGATGGATGGGTCTATAATTTGAAACCTTGCTCTTAAATTCTTAATAAAGTGAATGTGACTAATAT
This sequence comes from Saraca asoca, assembly GCA_026873985.1. Classification (NCBI taxonomy): domain Eukaryota; kingdom Viridiplantae; phylum Streptophyta; class Magnoliopsida; order Fabales; family Fabaceae; genus Saraca; species Saraca asoca. Next base: position 6,310 of record JANHAO010002033.1, on the reverse strand, counting down.
TAAGTAATTAATTATGAAAGTCAGGTAAATGCACAAACAAATGTGATGGATATCAAGGATAATGAAGACTGGCAAAAAAAAAAATTAACAATAACAGGGATAATGAAAGAGGCAGTGATGAACAACCCTTCATGTCAAAATGGTAATGGGTTTATGCCCTTAAATTAGGGGGTGGCAATAAAAAACCAAGAAAATGAAAAAGTATTCTAGAAAATAAGAAAGTTTTAATAGTTTTTAAATTATATGATAACATATGAATAAATGGTAATATAAAATATATTTACACTAAGAGTAGATCAAATTTAAATCCTATATGTATATATGTTACATATATATATTCACATATTGTTGACAGTGAAATGTGGTTCGTACAGTGAGCCTAAATCTCAGCCAATGGAGAATGGGACTACGAACCCCAAACTGCAACCTGGTTATAGGGGTGTGAGGCAGATGCAATAAATAGATCAAGAAGAAGAAGAACACACAACAAATAGAAGAGATTTTTTAACATGGTTTGGCTAAAGTCTGTTCATTATCCACGAATGATGTTATTGCATTGAAGAGTGTTTACAGAGCTTTGGCTATGGCTTCCGATAGAGTTTCTGCTGGTCTCTCATATCTGCTCTTTCTCCTCTTTTCTACACTGGTTAAAGCCTCACATTTATAAAGACATGGAGGGGTACAAATGTAATTTTAATAAATTGTAAATATGTTACATCAGTAATAAATGTATTGACTATTTGGCCTCCTAGAAGTTGGTTTCTGCAGACTATAGACTTGTCCTTTGCAAATTACTTTCTATGAGTGAGCCCTACAAGTTGATATTGGCTATAGAAGAGTTAGAGCTTTGCTCTAAAACTGAGAGCTAGAACTGTGAGCTAGTTGCTGTGATGAGCTGGGAGCTCTAGGCCTTAGTTGGACTTGTTTGTTAGGCTTTTGCCAGCCCATTTCTCATAGTACCAGAAAATACATATAACATTAGCCCCTCAGCTCTCAATGTGCTTTGCTGACTGGGAGCTAAAACTTAATGGCAAAAGCTAACACTTGCATTCTCCAGTGTTGTTTTAGACTTGTGCACTTCTGAGTTTCTCCTTTGAATATTCAATTAAATTTACCTCGTTGAATGAGGTCTTTCAATGAATGAATTTTTTTTCATGATTCTCATGTATTTTATTAGATGTTCTAGAGTGAGATGGAGTACTTAGTGGGTCTGAGATATGGTAGAGTAGGGAGTACTGTGAACAAATCAAATGCTCTCAAGCCATAGGGAGATGTTTGGTGCACCAGTAAAGCAAGCTTCTGGTAAGCGATAAGGTGCGCTACTGAGGCAAGCTATCGGTAAGCAATTAGGTATGCTTTCGAAGCAAGCTGACATGTGTCCTATGAGCAAAAAGTCACAAGAGAGTTGAGGTCACAAGCTGTCAGTAAGCGACTATGTGCGCTACTAAAGCCTGACGAGGGGGCAATTAGGCACGCCCGATCTGGAGATGACATAAGCCTTGGAGGCTTAGTGCATAACACCAGGTGTGCCCGAGCCACTAAAATGAGCTCTGAAGGCTTAATACATTGCACTAGGTGTGCTCGAGCTTATTGAGATGAGCTCTAGAGGCTTAGTGCATTACACTAAGTGTGCTCGAGCTATTAAGATGAGCTCTGGAGGCTTAGTGCGTTACACCAAGTGTGCCCGAGCTACTGAGATGAGCTCTGGAGGCTAGTGCATTGCACCAGGTGTGCCCGAGCTACTGAGATGAGGTCTAGAGGCTTAGTTCGTTGCATCAAGTGTGCCCAAGCTATTGAGATGAGCTCTGGAGGCTTAGTGCCTTGCACTAGGTGTGCATGAGCTATTAAAATGAGCTCTGGAGGCTTAGTGCATTGCACTAGGTGTGCTTGAGCTATTGAGATGAGCTTTGGAGGCTCAGTACGTTGCACTAAGTGTGCCCGAGCCACTGAGATGAGCTTTAGAGGCTTAGTGCATTGCACTAGATGTGCCCAAGCTTATTGAGATGAGTTCTAGAGGCTTAGTGCCTTACACCAGGTGTGCCCGAGCTATTGAGATGATCTCTGGAGGCTTAGTACCTTGCATCAGGTGTGCCCGAGCCATTAAGATGAGCTCTGGAGGCTTAGTGTGTTGCACTAGGTGTGCCCGAGCTATTGAGATGAGCTTTGAAGGCTTAGTACATTGCACCTGGTGTGCCTAAGCTTATTGAGATAAGCTATGGAGGCTTAGTGCCTTGCACCAGGTGTTCCTGAGCTATTAAGATGAGCTTTGGAGGCTTAGTGCGTTGCACCAGGTGTGCCCGAGCTATCAAGATGAATAGATCATACGAGAGCTGTGAGTTTTTAGTTTACATGAAAGCTACAAGTAATAGATCGCATGTGAGCTATGAGTTTTTAGCCAATAATTTTATTGGTTAGGTGGGCAATAAATTTTAGCCCTTTAGCATGAATTGAGTGCTCAGTGGGCTGCATCAATGTGCCTTTAGTTAGCCAATCATGTGTAAGATAATGTATATCTGATGGGCATTTTTGGTAAGTTATGCCATGGCCTGATTAGGCTGAATGTTCCTTCTAAATTAGATGGGCAAGAGCTCGCTTCTTGTATAAATGAGAAGGGATGCAGCTTTAGCCCTGCTGAGGAGAATAAAAATCTAATAATAATAATAAAGCATTTTATGTAAAGTTGAGAAATCATATCCAACTCGTTCAAATAGATGAGAAAGGATGACTTAGCTCGTTCAGATGTGAGGTATAATGTTGTGGCCGAAGTCATCATGACAAAATCTGTACATAATTTTTTTTGGGTATTGAGCTCATGAAGACTGAAGGCACGAGCTTGAGATTGCCTGGAATTTAGCGACAGAGATCCTCTCTGATAATCTCGGGCTACAATTTCTCTGGAAGTCTTATAACCATTCCTTCCACTTTTATTCCACATATTTGCCGAGTTCTGCCAAAGGGTTTTGACTCATTTCAATGGTGCGATAATTGTCTTAAAAAGTGCTTCAACAATTACATTTGCATTTAGCTCCTTAAGATACATAAATGTCTTGTTATGAAAGGGTTGCTCTTTGCAAAACGGTGAACTATTGACTAATCAGCCACACTTGCCAATAAAGAGGAGCCTTGTGAGGCATCCACTCTAGATAACTCCATATATGGAAAATAGATGCGGGTTACAGCCTAAAAAAAGCTTTATTCATTCTATAGCTTAGAAAAATCTTTATTCCATCTGCGTCTTGAAATGCAGAATAACAAATGATTCATTCAAGAGACAATTTCAATGGCCGAAGGACACTAAGACATGAACTGGGCATGTCCACGATTCGGTTCTTTTCATAAGCAGAGTGGATACGTCAAAAGCAAAGAAAAAGAAGGGTTGAGCTTTCTTGGTAGGTGAAGAAACAGATTCAGCAGTCGGAGCCTTCATGTAACGCATTTCCTTTAGTCTTTTCACTCTCATCACATGGCCACTATGCGTGAGCTTCAATCATGGGAGTCATGGTGCCGAAGCTAGCTTGGCAAAATCTCTGTGTTGTCCCTTTTAAGCCAATAGGCTAGCAACTATCCCAACACTGAGAGTCCAACATGAACTGAAGTGATGACATAAGCAATTGCCATGACTTGGAACAAGTTTTTGTTTGTCTTGGGATAGAGTTTGCGAAGACTGAAGGAGATAACTTGAATATTGTTGCACTTTCATTTGTTAATATTGGGCTCGCGTGGATTGATAGCATGATCTGAAGGTCGCTGGGATGCACTTCATCTCACAACGTTGTCTTCAGCTTATAGCTTTCTTGAATTTCATTGTTAAGTTCACGTCGCAAAGTAGTGCATATTGTCATGGGGGTCCTCAGCATCATGGTCGCATTGTAGACTTTAATAGCTTTTGAGATGCCACCTCCCGGTATGATGACATATAAGAAGTCATGCATGTGAATTCTTTCTCGGGTTTTCATTTTTACCTCTTTAATATTTGTTACTTTAAGCATGGCCTTTGTATCATCTCTTTCGAGCCGAAGGCCCAACAACTATCCCAATGCCAAGAGCCTGGTGCAAATTGGAGGGGTGACAACGTAGGTAACTGCAGCAAACTCGATACAAGCTATTGTTTCATTTTAAGCTAGCGAAGGCCAAAGGAGTGAGCTTGAAGGTGCTGGTAGCTTGATGGTATAAACTATTTTCATTCGTCATGGTTTTTCCTTAAATATTGCTGTGAATAGAGCTCCTTTCCCTCAAACAGTTCTGGCTTTGTATGTACTTCCAGACTTTATGGAAACAAGTAGCTGCAACCTTGTTCTAAGTAGGACACCATTAGCCGTTGCTGATTCAGCTAGGTCTGCAAGCTGGAGTTATGGCTGGAATACATGGATGACAACAACCGGCTTCAGGCATGGTTTCGATGGTGTTGTTGCATAAACCCGACTTGGAAAATGAGCTAGCGACCCTACCTTGGTAGTTTTATTCTGCAGCTTAGAAATTTTTTTTATTCCATTTGTCTTGAAACGCATAGTAATAAAAAAGTGATTTTCTTGAAAGGCAATCCCAATGGCTTGAGCACACCCAGATGCAAACTAGGCACGTTCATGAACCAATCCTTCCTGAAAATAGATCGGATATGCCAACAATAGAAGGGAAGAAGCTAAAACACTTTCTTAGTAGGTGTAGGCACAGATGTAGTAGCTGGAGTCTTCACGTAACCCCTTTCTTCTGGGCTTTCAACCTATATAATAAGGCCACTACTTGTGAGCTTCAATTCCAAACCTAGGCTGCACAGTAAACGTGCGAGCTTGTCATCTTGATGAGCGGCAATGGTGTGAGCTTACCAAAGACCATCCCTGCTACGTGATGATGGTACAAGCTGAATGCCAAGCCTAGGTGCTGTGAGGTTGTTACCGTGACCTTGTCATTGAGTCCAATTCCTACATAGTTACGAAGTGAGCTAGCTACCGGGTAGTCTAGCCGTCTAATCATCATACAGGTTTGTTATCAAAGTACTTTGCAGCAAGGTTGCTGTATGAGTTCGTTTATGGAATTGAAACACTGCATGGCTGGTATAAGGGCTCAGTGCCACGCTCTCACATGTCTAGAACTAGTTCGGTGTCAGGAAGAAACTCAAACGAGGTTGGAATTCAATTCACTGAGATAAAGGCGTGATGTTTGCAGAGAAGATTACAGGGAGTGGGTGAGTGAGAGTTAAGTTAGGTCGACCACTGTAGTTTGGGCTTCCTGGCTATGGCGGTGCAATTGCCAAACAAAGAGAGGGGCAGAGAAAGGTCATGATAATTCATTTGTATGCAAGCAATGATTGGGCCCATGTGAATGTAATGCTCTCAATGCCATGGCTACTTTTTTTCCTTTTTCATGTCAGTTTCCTTTTGATCCTTAACATCATACCTATAACCAATGAGGCATTCAACATCATAGGCAGTGCCCTTAGGGTTGAGGACAGCTTGCTTGTTCACAGTTTTACTAACAAAGCATTGAGGAGCATCGCCATTGAACGAGACCGATGGGGGAGTTACTTTGCTACCTTGACTATCGGCTATAGTATCAATGTGGTCTCCTTTTATCACACCCACATACAAACATGTTGTTCCAGATACTGTTACTACTGCCACTATTACTTTCGGGGATGGCCGTAGCAACAGATTCATGCAACTCTCCCAAATTGCTAACACATGTTGTATAGCCATAGCCAACAATGTGGAAACCTAAGGTAATTAGCTCTTATCAAGACATGCACACGACCCTTGAAACCATGATTCCCAGATCAATATTAACTATGGTCCCAAAGGAAACATTCTTTGCTAAACTCAAAGAAAATATTAAAGTCAGAGAGAGAAATAGGATCGAGTAAGGCTAGAGCCTTGAAGACTATCCCCAGCAGCAACTCCTCCACTCGTGGCACTGTGTCAAATGCACCTTAGTTCGGTGGACTTCAACTTAGTCTCATTGCATGGCTTGCTACATACGAACTCGACACCAAGCTCATGTCCAGAACCGAGCTTAGAATGACATGGCCTCATATGCACTTCAGCTCGCAAGGATGGTTGCATGTGTGAGCCTGACGTTGAATTGTCTTTACAGGGCCAGAGCATGTGAGCTTTGTAGTTGGCAATCTACATGTGCGAGCTCGTTGTCTTATTATCAATGCATGGCTCTTAAGTGTGGGCTCTATTGGTACTGTTGACCCGAGCTATATCATTAGCACTAGTTTTGAATGTCAAAAAATAATTAGAAAAAGCAATCTTGAGCTAACTATATATTTTAGCATGTTATACTCACTTTTCAGGAATCCTTGATTCAAGAA
>JANHAO010002032.1:0-30262 GCA_026873985.1 Saraca asoca | reverse complement strand
TTTAATGAAACTTCAGGGGGCCAAAAAGGAGTTTCTGAAACTCCAGGGGCTAAAGTGCAAAAGGGAAAAAGTTTCCCCCTTGCCACTGCCTAAAACGACGCCATTTTGGGCCAGCTCAGCTGGCCAAAACGACGCCGTTTTGGCGTCTCTTGGAAGAGGCCAGCAAGGCCGAACTTGGTTCGGCCATGGAGGGAGAGGAGAGCTCTTCTTCGTCCGTCCATGGCTTCCACTGGCGAGAGATGCCTCCTTACGGTCCCAAATTTCTTCTAAGAGCTTGCTAGCACAAGAGGGAAGAAGGAGGTGGCCATTGGAAGCTTTTCCGGCGTTAACCACCGGTGGAGGGAGCACACATGGGCTCCATGGTGGCCGGCTAAATTGAAGGAGTTCCGGTGTGATTCGAGCCTCAATCAAGGTTAGTTTTGCTTTCTTGTAGCTTCTAGAACACACCTCACCCAATTAGATCTTAGGAAGGGTCGGAATTTGGGTTTGCCATGAAAATTTTTGAGTTTCTCTCACTAGAATTCCGGCCATCTCCTTCAATATATATAACTCCTTTGCTATTTTCTATTTCTATTTTTGCTATTCCTGATGAGAATTCCTCATTTTCATAAGTTTCTCTACTAAAAGACTATTTATCTTGTTTAAAGATTTTTTTTCTTCTAGTTCTAAATTCCAGTATAGCCTACCAAATAGCCTATGGGTGTAATGACACAATAATAGTTCATGTCCAGAAGCCATGGAGGTGGTCCGTAAAGCGGAAGAATAAAGAAGGGAAATTAAAATGGAAGTAAACAAGAAACAGAAGCAGGGATCGCAAACAGACTATTATTAGAGAAGTGAAATTATTTATTAAATTTGAAAAAAGAAAACTTACGATTTGGGTAATACTCCAGACAGCTCTAGATCTTTACGATTTGGCACTAAAATTTTTCACCTACCTTACATTTTGCAGTAAATATTCTGATCTTTATGATTAGCAAACATTTCATAAATACCCTAATCTTTATAATTACTAAATATTTCATAGGAAATCCCAACCTATGGAAAGACAAATCTACTGAACTACTATCTAACCTTAAATATAGAACCTTAGGAGATTTTGCATGTAATAAGAATGCATTCTTCAGTAGGATTTATTCTAGGTCAGATAGTAATCAACTTTTTTGAAAAGAAAATTTTCTTGCAGGAATCCCTAGATCCTTAGGAGATAAAGTTAAGGATAAAATTAGAAATCAATTCAGTAGGATTATCCCATATGAGCAACTTACTTATGGACAGCTTACCACTTATGTCCAGAAAGTAGCCTTAAAAATTTGTCAAGATGAAAAAATCCAAAGACAACTAGCCAAAGAAAGGCACCCCAATAGGAAAGAATTAGGATCTTCCTGCGAGCAATTTGGATTCAAATGTCCAAAAACTTTAGGCAAATGAACCAAATAGGCAAAGTCCAGCAAATCCAAGTAGGAAAAAAGGCCCTACAAGAATTACCCTCATAGAAACCTAGATATACTTGTCCTCCAAATCAAGATATTAGACCACTCTATTTTAGGTGTAATAGACCAAGTCACATAGCTAAATATTGCATGCTTAACAAGAAATTGAGGAATTTAGAACTAGAAGAAAAAAATCTTAGAAAAGATAAATAGTCTTTTAGTAGAAGAAACTTTTGAAAGTTAGGAATTCTCACTAGGAGTAGCAGAAATAGAAATGGAAAATCACAAAGGAGTTCAACAAAAGGATTGTTGTTCTTCTGAAATAGAAGATACATCATGTTTTGAAAAAGAGGTTAGACCTGTCACCATCCAAGACTTGCAGCATGAACTAAACCTATTAAAAGAAGAAGTGAAAGAATTAAAGCAATGACAACAATATTGTGACCTAATTCTTTCAACTCTTCAAAGAGGTAAAGAAAAAGAATCAAAAATACAGGAAGAAGATATAAATGATCAAGTTTTCAAAATCACTTCCAATATTTCTATTTAAAAATGGTATATCCTATCAAATTGACCATAAAAAATGAGTATACCATTGAGATAGTAGCCTTGTTTGACACATGAGCTGATATCAATTATACACAAGAAGGATTAGTACCAATTAAATATTTTAAGAAAACAAAAGAGGGCCTCAGATCTGCAAATGGATCTAAGCTCTAAATCTAATTTAAACTTTCAAATGTAGTTATTACAAATTCTTCTTGCCAAATTAATACCACTTTTCTATTAGTTAGGGATATGACTAGCAGAATTATCTTTAGTTCTCCTTTTATCCAACAAATCATGCCTTTTTCAATTGCTAATGAAGGTATAGTTATAGAGAACTTAGGAAAAAAAATCATTTTTCAATTTCTCCAGAGATCGATTTTCAAAGGTTTGAATTTGATAAAAATCAAAGAAAATCAAATCAACTTTCTCTCTGAAAAAAAATTCTTTCAAAAAGATAGAACAACATTTAGAAACACTAGTTGTTCGAAACAAAATAAATTCCTTACAAAAAAAGAATTGAAACTCAAATTTATTTTGATCTTCCAAATGCATTTTGGAAAAGGGAACAACATATGGTAGAATTACTATATAAAAAAGGTTTTTCTAAAAAATAAATCCCTGCAAAAGCTTGTCTAATTCAAATGAATCAAAAACTTCTGGACTACTGTAAAAAAGAAATAAATGACCTTTTAGCAAAAGGAATTATTAGAAAGTCCAAAAGTCCTTGTCATGTTCTACTATGCAAAAATAAAATGAGGAACCCAAAGGTTAGTAATTAATTACAAAGCTCTCAATGAAGCCTTGCAATGGATCTGTTACCTAATTCCAAATAAGAAGGATATATTAAATCACTTATATTCTATCAAAATATTTTCCAAATTTGATATGAAATATGGTTTTTGGCAAATACAAATCAAACCTAAGGATAGGTATAAAACAACATTCACAATACCATTCGGGCAATATGAATGGAACGTAATGCCTTTTGGCCTAAAAAAATACACCCTCAAAATTCCAAAGGATTATGAATGATATTTATAGTCCATTTACAAATTTTATCATTGTCTATATTGATGATGTTTGGTTTTCTCTTAGAACATTAATCAACATTTTAAACATTTAAATATTTTCTTAGAAACTACTCAGAAAAATGGACTTGTTTTCTTAAAAAAGAAAATCTCTTTGTTTCAAACAAAAATCAAGTTCCTTGCTCATTATATTTTCCAAGAACTATTACACCAATTGAGAGAGCAATCTAATTTGCTGACAAATTTTCAAATCAAATTCTTGATAAAACCCAATTTAAAAGATTTCTAGGATGTTTAAATTATGTCTTAGATTTCTTTCCTCAAATGTCTAATATTATGCAACCTTTACATGAATGTCTCAAAAAGAATCCTCCTCCTTGGATGGATGTTCATACAAATATTGTTAAAAGAGTCAAATCACAAGTCAAAAGTCTCCCATGTTCGCAAATCTCTAATCCATCTGCATTAAAAATTGTTGAAACAGATGCTTCAGATTTAGGTTATGGGGAGAATCCTTAAACAAAAGAAAAATAACAAAGAAAATATTGTTGCTTTCACCTCAAATTATTGGAATTCTACACAATATAATTACTCAACTATCAAAAAAAAATTTAGCAATAGTTTTGTGCATAATCAAATTTCAAAGCGATTTTCTCAACCAAAAATTTATTATTTGAGATGATTGCAAATCGACAAAAGATTTTTTGAAAATGATGTTAAAAATTTAGCATCAAAACAAATTTTTGCAAGATGGTAAGCCATCTTATCTGCATTTGATTTTGAAATTGAATACTTAAATTCTTTACCCGATTTCCTAACCTATGAATTTTTGCAGGGAAAATAATGCTACCTAAGAAGGAACATGAGAAAGACAAGAACAAAGATCTGCAGCTAGATCTAAACCCAAAATCTTCCCTTGATAAGGGAAAACAAACTCAAAAGTCAACTTCTTCCAAATTTCAAACCCCTTCTAATCGAAACCCGCCAAGCTATAGCTTTGCAAATATCAAAACCCTTAACTTTAACCAAAAAGTCTTAGGCAGATATAGCCGAAGAAGAGGAAAATATTAAGGATCTAGTTCTAAATCAAACCAAACTCCTCAAACAAATTGAGGAAATGAAAACAAAAAAATTATAGTTGGTTCTTCATCCAAACAAGTCACCCAAATTGATTCCCAAGCAACTAAAATTGTTATCAAATATCTTCCAAAACCAATTCCACAAAATGTCCTCCAAATGGAGCCAGAATATTGGGATGAGAATCCCAAAAAGTTTTTCAAAAAATATTTCCAAAAAATTTTCATTTTGTCCTTGAAGCTTTTAATAAAACTAAGAAATTTTATGAATTAATTCTAGTTGATTCTGATTCAATCAAAATTAAACATAATATCTCCCCAAGGGATAAAACCTTCATTACACATTCAACTTTTCAAATTCAAAAAATTATTTCTCCATTTGATTAGGGACAAAACCTTAATCAGATCAAAAAGTTTTTAATTCCATGGGAACCATATGGATATTCATATTTGGACTATCAAAAAGCCTGGTATAATACCATATATTATCAAAATAGATCTCAAAAGCACTTTTGGTTGTTTTTCTTCAACCAGAGTAAAAAATACAAATTTTCAAATTAGTTTTTTAGATGGTGGGATCTTTATGGTCCAATACTAGAAATTTTTCCTGGAAAAGTCATTGAAGGGTGAGATACATTCAGAACTTGTTTTGATGATTTAAATTACGAAAATTATTCCATACTTCTCCAATTTTATTCAAAAATTGATCTTCCATGGTGCTTTATATAGGAGTATCAATATTCAAAGGAAAATCCATATTCCAAATGATCGATTCTTCAATGGTAATTTTATGTCAAATGGTGGGGAAGCTACAAATACTCCAACAAAACTCACAAATATGAAATTTAGAAATGGTTTGAAGAACATCATCTTTAGAAATGGTTTGAAGAACATCATCACTTCCACATAAATATGAAGGAAGGGACCCATCCATTCCTTCAGAATAAATATCAAATTGTAGCCTCTTTGGTGTCAATCTCCTTCAAGCAGGAATATGCTTCAAAGCTACAAGAGATTCTTCAACAATCGACAAATACAGAAGATCCCTTAAAAGGAGCAGAGGATTATGCTCAATTAAACGAAGATGATTGTTTTGGAATAAACCTTAGTGATTAATCTGCAAATGTAATGAAACCGAAATTCTAGTCAAATCCAAATTCAAATAAGAGTGTCAGCAAAAAGAAATAAAATTGGATTGTTGGCAAAAAAAATCAAAATAACTCTTGGACCAACAAGCCTTTGCAAAAAAAGTTAAAAGAAACAACTTTCAACAACTTTTGAAAAAGAAAAGATTATGGCAACTGTAGCAGTTTACTATGACTTCACACAACCAAAAACTATACACTGTAGCAAACAATAAATTGTAAAATTTTCCTATAAATAGAACCTATGTCCCAAATGTGAGGCATTCAAAAATCTTTTGTGCCATTCCTCTGTAAGCTTTCTTCGAAGCTACCTAGAGTATTGTCCAAATTGTTAGTTTTCTTCTTTTAAATTTAATAAATAACTTCATTTCTCTAATAGTAGTCCGTTTGCGATTACTACTTTTATTTCTTGTTTACTTCCATTTTAATTTCCTTTCTTTATTCTTCTGTTTTAGGGGCCACCTCCTAGGCCTTTGGTGTGTGTGTATAATTAAATTAATCTTAAGCTTCTAATAGTTTTATTCTTTTTTTTAAATGGATAATTATAGTTTAAAATTTTAAAAAAGTTATAATTGGATACTTATAATTTTTTTAATTTCTAATTGAATATTTATTATCAATTTTTCCTCTAATTTCGTTAATTTTTTATTAATGTGACAAGCAAAAGTCTTATATGACATAAGAGTTATCCAATGGTTCATTTCAACAAATTTTTTTCTTTGTTATTTTCTCTTGTTGCAATGATTCACCTCGTACTTTGTTGCACAAGGAAAAAAAAAACAAAGGACGTTAAAGAAATGAAAGTTAACCATTTTTTATAAATAAAATTAGTCTAAATTATGAAAAAGGGGAAAAATCCAATATTTGGAGTTTTTCCTCGAATCAGCAGACCACATGCAGTAAACCTAGCCTCTAGTCTAACTTGAACAACTCTTATATTATATAGCACTTTTGTCTGCTGCATTAACAGAAAAAAATTGACAAAATTTAATAGAAAATTAATAGTAAATATCTAATTAAAAACTTAAAAATATACGAATATTCAATTTTAATTTTTTAAATTATAAATAATCATTTAAAAAATTATAAAGAGTTCCATATTAATTTAACCTATTATATATATTTGTTTATTTATGTAGACAGAAACCTCTCCTTTGTGGGAGTGGATGTAAAGTGTCTATAATTTTAATATGATATAATTGATAAAGTGTTGAATCTTTTTAGATTAAATCCGAAAGAAATGCAAATTAAAGTTGAGTCTGACTCACACCCTTTCATTGCTTAAAGAACAATTTTGATGTACGGTTCAAGAACAATTAAAAAGTATAGATTACAGTCGGCTCAGTCTACATAATTATAAACACATGATGTGGATGGCACAATTCTAAACTCTAATAATAAAGGGAAAAATGTAAATATTCCTCAACTTTTAAGTAATCTAACATTTATAATTATTAATTTTTATAAACATATTTTAAAATTATTTATAAGTGATATATTATATCCAATATTTAATTATTAATTTTTGTAATCATCTTTTAAAATTATTTATAAGTAACAAGTTGTACCTAATATTTATTTTGTGAATAATTTGAGGAATAAATTTATTCTATTTTATAAAAAAATTTATGAAAAAATCAAATATAACATAAAGGTCTTATGACTCAAATTTAAAAACGGTCCAATTGTATATTAATTTTTTTATTTTTCTCCATTTTAAAAATATTTTAATTATTTTGACATAATTCATTTATCCAGTATAAATAAGAAAGCATATGTGACCACAATTCTTGTATTTTTATCATTGCATTTATATAATATGGTGTTTAGATTTTATTCAAAGTTATTTAAAAAAATTTTTTATGTAGATGTAATTTATCATTTATAAATAATTTTAAGGAATACTTACAAAAATTAATAATTATGGAGGTTAGATACAACTATCCCAATATTAAAAAGGATAATTTATATTTTTTTCTTGTATAAATATTTATAAACTTTGAGCAAGATGTTACATATATATAAGTTACATATGTAGTTGCAAGCTTTACGCTGTTAATGTTTTCTTTTAGAAATTTGAAGATATAGCTGTAGCCTTTCATCAACACCAAGGGTTGGAAGCGTACGTCAGGGTGTTTTTAACAAAATGTAATTTTGGGCCAATTCTTACATAAACAAAAAATCAAAAGCCGAGAGTTATATCTATTAAAACTTGAAAGCTTCAAATTTACCAATTTTATTTAATGATTGTCGCCGATTCACCATCCAACATGAACACCAAGCATTTAAAACTGTTTGATTAAAAAATCAAGTGAGATTCATATTGTGAGTAATGATACGCAAATTGCCATTTAGTTTCAGAACTGAATGAATTTGGGTATCACAGCAATTCTCCCCTTTTTTTTTTTTTCATTTAAATGCATGGGAACATCCTTTTTCCCCTTTTGCCGGTACGAGGAAAGCCGGAAACCACCTAAATTTACGTAAATCATGACATGCAGACAAGTGAAAAGTAGATTTGATCGAGTTGAAGCTTTCCGATATGTCTCAGCATTGACACGTAGCTGCTTCATTATAATAAGATTACAGTTCGCGAATATAACACGTTTCTGTTGAAATTCACACTTTCAACATGACGATCGTTTGTTTGCATGTTCTATCCTTCCGTATATATTCATTGCATCCCCAACCAATCCTTATCAAAATGATTTGGCATTTCTTGTCTTTTTTTCAGTTGCTAGGGTCTCTTACTCTCTAAAAAATGAAAGTCATTTTTGCATTTGTTATTTTTATATATGAAAAATATATATATAGATGTTGTTTCTATCTCCTAATTATTATTATATTAAAAGAGGTACGGACTTTCATTATCTTGAACACAAATATATGGTATTAAAAAAGTCTTAGCAGCCAAAAAGGTAAATCTGAATGAGTAGTTTTGACTTATATATATATATATATATATATATTTATATATATATATATATATTTATGTTTCTATCCATATTGCAGGGATAAAATTGTGTTATGACTTATGATTTACGAGTTACCAACTTGGATGAGTTAAAAAGATGTCATCTTTCATTAAGTAAACATGAAATAGAATCAAAGTAGGAGATTAACAACTTTTTTTTTTTTTTCTAAATTTGACTTGTATGTATTTGGAGATTACCTAACAATTATGGATTTGCAGCGTATAACCCACTAGCAAGCTACCCTGAAACTGCATCCTCTTTGCCGTCGGTTTTAAGTTTGTCTAATAGCCAATTAATCAAAGGTTAGGTCTGAGCAATAATGGTAGTTTAAGTGCTTTTTATTTTAAGTTCTTATGTAATATGCCATGGCGTCGACTCTTCACACTATGACTGCCTAACATCCACAGAGTTCCCAAAAAGCAAACTGAAGAAAATGAATAATAATGATAATTCAAGAGATTTATAACTAAACAAGTTATTCCGAGTGTGACATCAACCGTCACCACTACACCAAGCATTCTGTTTGCAGATAACTTCCACACAAGCAAAGCAATGAATGTAGCTTTATCAGCACTGAATATGACATACACAACCACAACAAAACCACAAGTGTTACTTACATAAAAGGCCGTTAACTCAAATAATATAAAAAATTTGAGATTTTATGATAAGAGATCGATAATTCAAGTAGCATCAACGATTTGGGATTTTAGTTTTGTTCTTAATATATATACTATTCATCCTATATTTGGCGTTACTAAAGTAAAGTTGAACAATTCAACTAAACATTATTTCTCACCTATTTTAATATTGTAAAATATTGTAAGTATAATAAAGGATAAATAATTATAATAAAAGTAAAAATAAAGGACTACTAATATTAATTATAAAATTTGAAGAATATTGTTAGAGAAAAAAACTCTACTATAAAATCAATAAAATGATTGAATTCTACATAAAACTAAACTCTAATACTTTATTCATATAGAGCTCCTACCTTTAAGTTTGGTTGCACTATAAGTAAATTCATAATATAACTTAATTATTAATATTACTTTCTTAACACTCCCCCTCAAGTTGAAACTTACAAAATTTAAGCTCATTTCATAAATTTTAACTCTAAAAAGTAAAATACAATAAAAATAACTATAAATAAAACTTAAAGTTCAGATTCCATGAATGGCTTACACCAAGCATAGCATGTAAATAACTTCCCCTAAATCAAACATCGCAAACCCCAAAAACAAAGCCAAAACCTCTACAAATACAACTCCTAGAATCTTCTCCCAAACTACATCTGATTGATCCCTCGACCTTTTTCTAATTATTCTCCTCGGCACAAATTTTACAATTTCTAAAAGTCTTCTACTAATTTTCCCTAAGTTGCTCCCTAAACTTCTTACCTAGTTCTCAAAATTACTAACATATATGGTTTGAATTATGCTAGAACTACTAATACTATCACAAATCATGTTGCTCCCAAGTTATATTCATTAAAGCCAATTCCAAGACATTAAAGTAAGTGTGCAATCAAATTAGTGGTCTAAGCCACTTCATATTGAGAATAACCTTATCAAATTAAACATATTCCAACACAAATCACATTAAACAGTGCTCCAAATCATATGAAAATACCAAAATTCATCAAATAGTCCTCCAAATCACATGAAGGTACCAAAAATCACAAGTTGCTAAACAGTTATTCAAATCGCATAAAGATATCAAAATTTACCAAATAATATTCCAAATTATATGAAGATATCAAAAATCACAAGTTGCCAAATAGTACTTCAAATCATCCAAAGACACCAAAATTAAAATTGTTGAAATATTCATAGCACCAAATATACTCCACCAACATAATTTTGCCCACAACAAAATTGCAAGACCCAGAATTATACTCAACACCTTTTCAACACCGAAATCGTTGTCGCCAAATAACATTGCTAGAAAAATTACTTCTTATAGCATCTCACTAAGTCCATCTCCATCAGCCTAAAAATGAACTCAAGTAGACTCATAATAATAAGTCTCAATCTTCACACACAACTCCCACAATCAGAAACAACATAAGTACACCTTACCCATACTTAAAATGTGCTCCAATTTGGATTGACCAAATACCAGTAAAATAAGAATCAACCAAATCAAATCAAATATACCACCAATCAATAAAATTTTACAAAGTTGTGCTTCAAACATATCAAATTCAGCAACATCCTCCATAAAAAAATTCAAAAAAAAGCTTACCCAGACTAGAATAGGACCAAAACCATTTTCATATAGCATTAAACAACTTCAAAATCGTAAAAATAGAGATACCCAGACCATGAGAGTAACAAATCAGCCAAATCAACCAAAAACCACAAAACTCGATAGTTAAATTATTCGAAACTTCACAATTCAAAGGCAGAGCAACCAAAAATCACATTACAAAGTGTCAAAATCTACAAAAGAAACGAACTAAGAAAGGAAAACAACACTTATTTTCAATTTTCTGGAGCTCCTACAAGAATTACAGCCAAACATCGCTGTCAATCTCTCGGAAATCACCACTAGAATGTTGGGTCACTTTATAAACCTCCACTCTTCAATAAATCACAACTCTTAACACTAGAAAACATTAATATCAAAATAAAAAAATTCTTTTTTTTAACAAAACTCAAATACTTGCAACACAAAAAAAATAAAAATAGAAAACCTAAAATCATTTATAGCGAAACGTAACCCTTTTTTTAGGTTGTCAAATAACCCACCAGACCTCATGGCAAATGATACCATTCTAATATTATGTTGAAAAAATAATTAGAATTTAGGAGAGAGAAGAAGCAAAGAAGTTAGAGAGAGTTGGAGAGAAAACTTTACTATATTATAAAATAAATAAGATGGCTGAATTCTACTAAAACTTAACCTTCGTACACTATTTATATAGAGCTCTTACCCTTAACTCTAGATGCACTACAAGGAAATCTATACTATAACTTAAGCCTATAATATAATTTAATTACTAGTATTATTTTCTAGCAAATATAATTGTAAGTGTTGACGGTGGATTTCGATTCAGCCAAAATCCAATCAACTAAAAGGATTCTTTTGGGACTCAAACTGTTTTTCGATTATTGCAAATAAAGAATGAAGAGATGAGGAGGAAGAGCAGCAAATACGCAAAGGATTTTTAATGTGGTTCAGCCAAAACCAAGCAGCACTGATCCCTATGTCCACAGTAACGTTTTATTATTCTGGTGAAAATCTGGTAATGTTACAGTCTCTATTTTTTGCCTACTTGCAATGATTTCCCTCCTCCTATTTATAGAGGTTGGGAGGTTACAATTATAATTTTACAAGTTACAATTCTGTTATATCAAATAATAAATGTACAAAACTATATAGACTCCTACAATTTAGTTTCTGCAGGTTGCTTTGCGGATGGGCCCCTGTTTGCCTGGTCTGCAAGTTAACATATGCTTGTCTCCCACTCAATCTTAGCGAACTGCTAGCTAAGTGTTATACTCTGAGAACTGAATCTTTTAGCCCGGGGTTGCTATTATCCTTTGGGTAGTGGGGTCGAGCTTACTCTAGGCGAAGCAAGCTCGCGCATACATGCCAGGACTTAGCGCCTTCATCCTTTCAGTGAGCTGGATTATTACTTCGGCTATGTCTTGTACCAAGCATGTAGCTTGCGACCTGGTGACCTCGCTTAGCGACCTTAGGGTCGAACAAGCTGGACTTCTTCTTTTGGACTCACTTGTTTGGCCTTTCGCCAATCCATTAATAAAGTATCAATTTTTACCCATAACAACAGCCCCCAACTCTTAGTCTACTTCACGGGCTGGGAGTTGTAGTTTGCTGGCATAGTCCTCGCCTATGGCTTCTGCCGTGTTGTCTTTTCAAACTCAAATCTTTTGCTTCTTCTGAACGAAGCCATACTTCTTTTTGTATATGGCTCTCAGCTGTTGGTGTGGTAACTTTATCCTCTCTAGACCGTTTAATCTGGGACAACTGGGTAACCTCTAGATTTTTCAAGGATCCGAGTTATTATTTTTAAAGCTAGGAGGCCCTTTTGCTTCTTCACAGAAGAACTCAATGGATGCCTTAACTAAGCCCCCCATGTCTTTGATGGTTGGGCTATTTGATAAGGCGTGCATGGCCTACTACATATTAGTAGATCTTTCACAGATCTTGGATTACTTCATCACGGTTTCACCATGAGGCTTAGCCTTACCAGCCAAACTCTTGCGCTTCCCAACTCTAGGGGAATGGATAAGTTAGGAAAAGAGCTATCAGCTGTGGAAAAATGTTGAGGAGCTCATGTACTAGTCAAAGTCTATCTCCTAAAGGCCATCCTTCTTCGCAGGCTTATTGGCTTGTATTTTGACTCCTCTGGCATAAATTTATCTCGTTGAGGCTTTTAATATATGAACTCTTTTTGTAAGTGTTGCATTGTGTCAAATGTTCCGCTGATTTTAAATGATAACATAGATTTTCTATTAATCATAGCTGAACGAAATGCTTAGATGACCAATCGATCGTGTTTTTCAATTGAAAATGAGTCTAAGAACCATGAGTCCCTTTAGTCAATAATAAGAGAGAGTGTCCCGACAGGTCGCATAGGAGTTACGTCCTCCGGGAAATCACATGAAAGTTGCAAACGATGTGTCGCATGTGAGCTATGAGCCATACTTTGTGTGAAAGCTACGAACTATCCATCGCATACAAGCATTAGGTCGCACGAGCTACACCTTGTGAGCTGCACCATAGCAATCTTATTGCTCGATGGGCGGTACAAGTTTTGATCTTGCTAGCAATTTTATTGCTTGGGCAAGAAAAATGAGTTTATTTGAGCACCTCTACGCCTCAACTAGACTAAAGGTCATAGTTGATAATGAGTTTATTTTGAGCATCTCCATGCCTCAACTAGACCGAAGGTCGCAGATGGCAATCCGAATATGCGTGTTACTTGAGAAGGCTGATTGCATGCAAGCTCAAAGGGTTGCGCACTCTTGATGGTGAAAAGCAAATTGGATACATGTAATCAAAAAATTTCTTTAGGTCTAAGCCAATAGTAAAATAAAGTTTCTTTCAACAGAGACAGAGGGAAGCTTTAACATTGGTTTCTGAATTATAATACATCATCACTGTATGACTCTAACTGAGCCTCCCTGCTCTTGATTGGGATTTTGCTAGAGATGCTGAGATCACTGCCCTGCAGGTTGCATCATGTACACTTTTAAGTGACCTCTCTTAATCAAGTCCTCAATTGCGTCCCTAAGGGCCCGACAATTCAAAGTACTGTGGCTAGCCTCGTTAAGGTAAGCATAGAACTCTTCTTGGTTCCTCCACTTATAAGGAATTTTAGAGGGCACAGGTCTCCCAAAATCCTCTCTATCCCATTCTATTATAAATATCCTATCCTGAGAAACTGATAGGATGCTATAGTGCTCACGGTGACCCCAATGCTAAAGTCGCTTGTCCCTGGCCTTCTTGGACTTCTTCATGGCTCGCTCATTAGAGTGGTCACCTTAATCCACATTGCCTCTCTTTTTGCTATGGACGAAGCTATCCTTCTTGTCCTTCTAATCAGGCTTTCTCGAGTCGAAGTTTTCTTTCCATTTGATCTGCTTGGCAGCTCACTCATAAAACTTGATTAAATCTTTCACTGGGGATTTGTACAAACTTTTATACAACTTTTCATCTTTGTAGAGTCCCACGGAGATTGTTGCCAAAATGGTTTCCCCTGAAGGATTATCTACTAAATGGGCCTCAAGTCTAAACCTAGCAATGTAATCCTTTAGCAACTCATATCTACACTGAAAGATCATCACGAGGTGACAGGGGGCATGAGCTGTCTCTTCAACGCTCGATACTGGCTGATGAAATTCTACTAGCATTCTTCCAAACTACAAATCAAGTGAGTAGGAAAGCTTCTGAACTAGACCCGAGGTACACCTCCTAGTATAGCTAGGAAAATTTGACATTTAACCGGAGGATCGACTATTTACAAATTCATCTGAACATTAAATGTATCCAGATGGTTATAAGGGTCAACATCCCCATTGTATAGCGGGATTACGAGGACTTCAAGTTTGTGTGGAAGAGGTTGTGTTTCGATTTCTATAGAAAATGGTGATCTCCCTTTAGTGTGGGCTTGACTGTCTTGAGATTGTGAATATTCCTCTAGCGGCCTAATCCTCTAGAGTAGCTCCTCCATTGTCAGGCCTTGTGCTTTGTTCTATTGACAAGTAGAGTACTGGCCCGTTTGTCCTTCCTAGTCACGGGAGCAGCGACCTGTGAAACACTCTTGGTTGGCTTTGTTCGAACATCCAGGTTGCTACGAGCCCCCACATTGCTAACCATTACGGTTCTCACGGATTTGACAAGCTCCTGACCTCGTTCGCTAATTAGTGGAGCAAGCTAAATCAGAGTATTGATGTGTCCATTCAACCGACCTTTCCCTCTAAGTTTCTTCATGTAATTGCTGGTGCTACATAATGATCTCCTCTTGCTTTTGCACTCTTTGGGTCTGAGCTTGAGCCAACACTCTAACAGCCTTAATCAACTCTCTTACCATATTTTTGAACGTTTGCTAGGATTGGTGTGGTGCTTGCACCTCATCAATTTTGGGGGTAGTGGCAGGTTGGTGGAGAGTTTCAGGATGTGTACTAGTGACAATGCTAGCGATGGGAGCACCTACCGGCTGATCAACTGGAACATTTGACCTTTTTGGGGTCTCTCTCTAGCCATTGTAGCTGCACGAGAAATCAGCCTAAATATAGGAAAAATCAATCGAAAAACAGATGAGTCCCTACAAAGGGCGCAAAATGTTAACAGTAGATTTCGGTTCAGCCAAAATTCAACCAACCAAAAGGATTCTTTTGGGACTCAAACTATTTTTCGTTTGTTGCAAATGAAGAATGAAGAGATAAGGAGGAAGAGCAGAAAATACGCAAAGGATTTTTAACATGATTCAGCCAAAATCGAGTAGCACCGGTCCCTATATCTACGGTAGTATTTTGTTATTCTAGTGAAAATTTGACAGTGTTACAATCTCTATTTTTCGCTTACTTGCAGTGATCTCTCTCCTCCTATTTATAGAGATTGGGAGGTTATAATTATAATTTTACAAATTATAATTCTGTTACATCAAATAATAAATGTACAAGACTACATAGACTCCTATAATTCAGCTTCTGTAGGTTACTTTCTGCAGGTAGACCCCTGTTTGCCTGATCTGCAAGTTGACGTATGCTTGTCTCTCGCTCAACTTTAGCAAACTACTGGTTAAGTGTTGTGCTTCAAAAACTAGATCTTCTAGTCTGGGGTCGCTGCTATCCTTCAAGCAATGGGGTTAAACTCACTCTAGGCGAAGCGAGCTCACGTAGGATGACTTGGTGATTATGCGTGTCAGGACTTAGCGCCTTCGTCCTTTCAACAAACTGGATTATTACTTCGGCTATGTCCTTTATCGAGCACGTAGCTTGCGACTTGGTGACGTCCTTTAGTGAGCTTAGGGACGGACAAGTTGAAGTTCTTCCTTTGAACTCGCTTATTGGACCTTTCACCAGCCTATTAACAAAGTACCGGTTAGTACCGATTTTTACCTGCAACGATAAATGCCCCAGTAAATAAGTGACTATTTTCTCTTGAATGAGAATGCCTAAATAAACAATACATGTCTAAAAACTTCTCTTCAATTAATAACACCAGAAGCAAAGGCCTTTTTCAAAGTGCTCATTAAATACAATTTCAGCCATTAAAAAAGTCAGAAGTCTGAAGTTCTTTAAACTGCGGTGGGCTGCTCTGGTTTGTCAATTCAGCACTCCCAATCTAATGCCCAAAACGTGCTTTAATGGGAGATGACGACTTTCTCCACTTGAATTCTTCCTATGCCTCATCTACACAAAAATTACTACAGCTACTTTTAGTACTAAAAATCTCATATTAACATCAAAACCAACCTCTTGAACATCCAACTCACGTATAATTTAAAATTTCTAATTTATCAGAATTCAAAATACAATAATATTAATATTTTTAATAAATTTATATTCTCTCTATTTTTCTCTTGATCATTTTTATGTTATATTTAAATAAAGATAGACACAAGATTTATTGTGAATCATACTGTACATAAAAAATAAATTCTAAACTATCTATATGTAAAAAAAATTTGTATATCTTTTTCAAAATAAGTGAAACATGATTAAACAGAAAAGAAGAAAATTCAAATTTATTTAAATTCAACCTAATTCTAACACAAAAACGAAATAAAATATTCAGTGGACCCGCTTCACCAAACATTGCAGACTTCATATTGAGACAATATATACTGTGAGAGAGAAATCTGCCACATTTTTTGGAGGACTAGCTTTTAATCAGATGGATTAGTGCTCGATCCATACATACAGTGGTGTAACTGACAAATTGAGATTTAAATAGTGATTAAGATTAAAGATGAAATTAATTAATCGGGAGGCTTTCTATCCTTTTCTTTGAGTTAATTAACATAACATGCATGAATTTGAGGAATTCCACGCGTGCCATATTCTGAAAAGGTGTTTGGGCAAACTGCCAAAAAGTTAGCGGTATAAATAATCTGCGCAAGTCTTCTTTCTCTCTCGCAAACCACCAACACACAATAACTGCTTCATTCCATTCAAGTTTGAAGAAAATATGGCAAAGGTGTATCCTCAAGAACCCGCTTTATCTGCATGCAATAATTCCAATACCTCAAAAAGAGAAACATACACTTTATGGATGAAATCACTTGTATTCCACTCTAATGGCTGCACTGTCTATAATTCAAATGGTGAAATAGTTTATCGCGTTGACAACTATGACAAAAAGGCCAGAAGACAAGTTAGCCTCATGGATATACGAGGAACAGTTCTCTGTACTATACACAAGGTACTATTTGCTCCAAACCAAAGACCTAATATAATAACTTCAATAAGTTGTAGTTTCATAAATTAGATGTTGACTGGATTGTGTTTTTTTTTTTTTCTCCATGATTTTGCAGAGATTATTAGGTTTTGGACGTTGGGATGGCTACAGAAGCAGCAGTTCTTGTTGTGAAGAAAGCCAGGAGATGCCGTGGTTCCAAGTCAAAAGATGTTACAAAATGGATAAGGGAAAAGTAGCTTGTGAGATGAGAGTGGGTTGCCAAAAGTACTGGATAGTTAGAATCGCTGGCAAAGCAGGATTCAGAATTGTAGACATTCATCAAAATATTGCTGCTGAGGTAATTAAGTTGTTTGATTTCCTTTCATTTTAATTTGTGATAAATTAAAGAGTGGATGGGGATTTTGACGATGATTTGGTATATGTGCAGGTAAAGCAAAAGCAAGCATGTTCAGGAGTGATGCTGGGTGGTGATGTTTTTACGTTGAATGTGGAGGCCGACGTTGATCATTCCCTTATAATGGCTTTCGTGACGGTGTATGGATTACTATCCGGCACGATGTAATATTTCCGTTTGTGTCATTTTGCCTGCGTTTGGCTCGGTTTGTTCAGATGAGTTTGAGGAGTGTAAATACATACTGTAAACAGAGACGTACTTGAAAGAAAATTAAAAAAAAAAATATTCTCTTTTGTGTTTTCTATTTTCGATTATTTGTTTTTCTTTTTATATCCATAGTTCCAAGTGTGATATGGTCCAAGGATTCCAATATTAATAATTTTCTTTTAATCTACAAATTTCAATTAAATTGTAAAATTTAAGACTTTGAAGCTAGAATAGAAATTAACACTGGTATCTGAAGTTGAGATGAAAATAACACGCAATGATCAATACCCCGATTTAATTGCCGGCGATTGGGTTGTCGATAAGTTGTTTTCAACATAAAGTTTTCAATTATTATTGTTTGTTGCATCTTTTTTTATAGCCTTTTTGGTGAGCTACCTGCATCATCTTTAGAGCATATGTAGGAAAATGACATTCAGGCTTCAGCAGAGTAATTGTTATCTCTGAGCTAACAAATTAATTTGAGTCTTCTCCTTCATGTTTTACAACATCTCTACGTTTTTTAACACAAATTTGAGTATTAAATTCTCTCACCTTGCTGTAGATTACTGCTCCTCTTTGAGAAATTTTGATGTAATTTTTGTTTTCTCACTCTCTCTCTCTCTCTCCAGTCAAAGTAGTTGCAAACATGCATGTGATCCTTAATGCATAAAAAGAATTATAATTTCAAGTACAGGCCGACTAAGGGGATTAGTAATCCACCAAATCAAATGAAATATTTTGTTTCTAGATGACGATGTACACGTATATATATTATACATGCGTATAATTTGCAAATAATGAGGATATTCCTTCATTTGTTAGCATTTGCCCTTCAATAAGGTGCATAATAAACTTTGGCTACAAATTAAAAGTCAAATTTTGTATGACATTAATGCAATGCAACTCTCCTCAGTCCTCACATTATATATATATATATATATATATATATATATAGAGAGAGAGAGAGAGAGAGAGAGAGAGCCAGCCATATACATATCCTCCAACACGGCATCATTATCTCTAATCAATCAGGAACTGAAATATTTCCTCATGGATTTATTCATAACCTAGAAAGCACTCTAGTTGTTTAAATCAATGGGAAACTATTTAAGTATGTAATTTTTATGGGTAAGACTCTGCAAATCAGGGCAATGCGCGATATTGGGTTATGCTTCGGTGTCTAACCAAAAAAATTTGAAAATTTTGTGAATTTTTGTTAAAGTTTAAAAATTTATAATTTTTATATGAATTTTACATACAATAAATATATAAAAATTATAATTTTATTATTTAAAGTCGCATAATTTTTTTCATTTCTAGATAAAAATTATAATTTTTAATAAAAAATTGTAAAAAAAATATAAAATATTTTTCACAAGATTTATAAAAGTACACGTCAATATGAATTTTCTCCCGCATACATGGATGCATAACTCATACAATAAAAGAATTAATTGTTCGCCATGACAACTTGTTACGAAACAATTACAAATAGCCACTATTGATAACTTAATAATACTGACATTGCAAACTACAGGTTTTTTTTTTTTTTAATTAAACAAAAACAAGAGTAAAAGAAAGAAGAAAAATACATACATCTTGCCAATTTACACCTTAATTTATTCATTCTAATCTGTATTTTCAGTGCTGCAACACCCACCTGCTTCAACATATACACTGCAGGCTCAAAGATATTTTAGGAACAAGTTATTAGGCTTTATGGGCATTCTTGAGGCTCCTCACTGTCATGACAAGCTTCTGTCTTTCGCCTTCTACCTCTGCAAATTTCACACTCATTTCCGAATATCTCTCTTGCAACTCTTTTAACTCGCTTTCCATCCAGTTGTTCTTTTCCTTCAATGATGCTAATTCAGTTATTGTGTCACAAGGATTACTATCACCGGTATCAATCCTTAAGGTTTTTCGTTCCATCTCTGACAAATTTGAATCACTGCCATGCCCAGAAGAGAATAAATAAGCCAGTAGTTCCATGGCTTAGCATTTCATAAGAGAAGTAGACTAAGGTGGACAAGATGATCAAACACCAGAACTGGCATTAAACTGTTTTTACATCAAAGGGAAAAAGGTAGAAAAACCAGAGGAGTAGTCAGACCTATTGAGAGATGGCATTGCAAACACGTTGTCTTCAGATGCACATGCAATATCACTAAGATGCTCCACTGCATTTCTTGCTTCTCCATATCTATCTTTGATAACCTGTTCCAAGGGCGTGCCATTACAACTTTTTTGCATGTACACAATTGGATAAACTAAAAAATCAATAATATCCAGAAGCTCATCAGATTGAATAAAATTTAAACTTCAAACAAAAACAAGTTATTGCAAATTACAAATACATTGCAATATATAATGCAGCAATAACCTTTTGCAAAGCACTGCCTTGATTGAATTCTTCCACTCGGCCCTCTAGCTCCTCAATTTTGTTCTGGAGTTCCTTCTCCTTCTCCAAAAATGAAGTTGTTGATATTTCCAAAGCAGTTTCCTTGGACTTTATCAGGTCCTGTGATCAACAACCACTTTTCTCATTATGTCCACATCTTGCCAAAAGTAAATTAGTTTTATCCTAAGAAAATACAAAATAGATGATAAGAATTTGGTAAAAATTTTAATAAAGTAACTATCATTTGAGTATCGAGCATTTTTCTCAAAGAAAGTATCTCTCTAGACTATAGGATTTGTGAAGTTACCTCAAGCATTTTTATTTTCTCCCCCAGACTTGTAATCTCATTTGAATTCTGAGAAATTGATGCAGATTCTTTGTTCTTTGTCGTTGAATTATTTCCATCAGAAAGCACTGTGCACCCATGGTTGTCCTTAAACTTCTTTTCAATGCTGGTTAATTCATCGTCCTTCTTTTTCAGGTCACCCTCTAGCTGGAAAACTTGGTTTCTTAGTCTTTCTTTCTCAGCCTCATCATCAACCATAGAATGCTTCAAGTCTCTGTATTGAGCTCTAAATGCTTCGGATTCTGATTTTAAGAGCCTAGCAGCTGCTTTATATTCATCCTTGAGATGCCTCATTCTGTTTAGCTTCTCAAAAGACTCCTCTGCTTCCTTCTTCAGCAAAGCAATTGTACTCACTAGCTCATTTCTTTCTACAGTTCCTTTCTGTAACAGGATCCCAGATTCCTCAACTGATTTCCTCATGAGTTCAAATTCAGTTGTAAGGACTTCTTTTTGCTCTACTTGCTTAGAGAGGCATATGATCTCTGCATTAAGGCTTTCAATCTCAGCTTTTAGCATATGGATCTCCTCAGAGAAAACCCTACTATTTTGTTCCTCGTGCTTCTTCTGATGCTCTATCTGCTTGGACTTCTCCTCAATTTCCAACAACATTTCCTGTATCTGAACTGTCATCGTATTAATTTGGTTTGAAAGTTCATTCAATTTCACCTCATGATCAGCTTTAACTGACTGAAGCTCTTCCTTGACTTTTTGAAGCATTTCCTCACAAAGACTTTTCTGCACACGCAGTTCTCTTGCTTCTGTTATTGCTCTCATGGCAGCCTTCTCATTTGCATCAAATGTAGAGGCCATTTGCACTGAGAGCCTTCTAAATTCTTCTTGAAGCCTCTCCGCGGTATTAGCATTTTTCAATCTTGCCTTTCGCAAAGCTTCCTCTGCTTGGATGGCCCTTTGTTCCTGCTCAACCTTGTCACGTGTCAAAGCTTCTAGATCAGTTTCAAATCCTTGTGCTTCTTGTTCCAGTTCCTCCTCTAATCTTCTCATACGAGTTTCAAGTTCCATAATTGTAGCCAGAGAATCTGAATATTCATCTGACTTTTTCTTGAGTTCATTTTCAAGGCTCTCAATATGTGTTTCAAGGTCATTTACAGCAGTAATTTTTTCACGAGTCACTGCTTCTAGATCATCTTGAAATCCTTGTGCTTGTTTCTTCAGATCTTCATCTAATTTTCTTACATGGGCTTCAAGTTCCTTAATGGTAACAAGAGAAGTTGAGTAGTCTTCTGACTGTTGCCTGAGTTCATTTTCAAGATTCTGAATATGGGTCTCAAGGTCATTTGCAGCAGTGACAGGAGATGAGCATTCATACTGCATTTTTAATTGTTCTTGAAGCTGGCTCTGCTCCAGCTTATATGCAATGTCATGATTTTCCTGTTTCAATATCTCATAGTCAAGTGCAAGCTGCTCCATTTGCATCTCTAACTCATCTTTATCTCTCCTATAGATCTCTATTTCACCATAGAGGTCTATAACTTTCTGCTCAAGTAAGTGTGTCTCCTTGGCATTGCTGTGCTCCTTAACAAGCTCTTCCAAAACTTTCTGTTCTTCATCGTCATCTGTTTCACATTTGAAAACATTTCCCCTTAACTCCTGGGAATTCCTGCTGGGTTCATGTTTATTGGAAAGATTACATGTTTCCCTATTTTTCTGCTCCAACATTTGATCAAGGTCCTGGACAGCGAGAAGCAGTTCTGCATTTGATTCTTGTGTCTTTTGTAACTGTAACCGAAGATTGGCATTTAGATCCTTCTCATAATTCAGTTCTTGTCTAATTTCTTCAACAAAAGCTTGCAGATCTCCACCTTCCAATTTTGATCTGCTTCTCAACTTGGCCTCATCCATACGTTTGTGAAAAGACCTGAGATTGTCACATTCTATCTTGAGTGCATCTCTTTCCTCTTTCAAGCTAATAATTTCCTTTGAGAGATCCTGTCCTCTTTTGCTTTCTTTTACAATTTGCTTCCGAAGAGTCTGTAGTTCTAGCTCTGACACATCCACCTGCCTAGCCAAAGCAGCAAGTTCAGTCTTGAGTCTATCAATCTCCTTATCTGATGCCTGTTGGGACCTCTCTCCTGGAAGGGCATCATGTGACCCACTTGCTGAATTATCTGCACTCAAATTATGCTCAGAACCAGCAGACCAGTGCCAGTGTGATTTCTGGTGTTCTTCATACACTTTTGGGTTCTGGTGGGTATTTCCAAGCTCTCGCGGAGTATCCAGTCCAGAGCTGCCATCGGAACTGGACAATGTCATGTCAGATTCACTGGAAGTCATAGGACTCAATATTGCTCTATCTTCAATTGCTTTAGAAGAGATATCCTATGAAACAGAGAACGGGGAGAATAAATATTGTCTGTAGTTGATATAAAGAAAATTTCAATTTATAAACATGATATTAGTTACCCCACTAAAAAAACAACCCCCAATCACAAAAAAAAAAAGGGGTCTGCGACTGAAACATACTAGGAAACCAAAATGATTCTTTAGGTTAGAACAAATAAGTGAAACCTTACTTCAGCTGAATTACTCTTAATGCTTTCATCTGAATCCCCATTGCTTAAATATGTCCTTAAGCTCCTGTCATGGGAATCCATCTTGGCAACTTCACATTCCTCTTCCTCTCTGCAAAAGTTATTTGACAAGAAAAACTCCATCATTGTAATCTGTTGTATTCAAGAGAAACTTTATCTTCTGAAAAGCCAATTTAACCATGAGAATTCCTCATTTAGTCTTTTACCTTTGATCACCATTTTCCTGTAGCCTCTGGATTGATACCTGCTCATTAAGGAAAGTATATTTCACTATAAGCAATATTGAAGTGAATTATGTGTTACTCATAACAGTGTGTTAAAGTTTCATAAGGTCTTGCTGAAATTCAAAGCAACGCCATCTTTAATATAATAATTCAGAAAATGAGAAAGAAAAGGCACTAACATGCAAGACTGCATCAGAATGAGAATTCTTGAACGGAAGAGACACAGAAGAAGGCCTCGTGGCCTCAGCATAATCAGCGAAATCAACAGAAACTTCTCCAATGCAACTGGATTTTGGTAATCCCTAAATAAACCCAGAAATTGGATCACATTAACCATTTGACAAGAACCAACAACTAAACAGTTAAAAGCCAAGAGAGAAAATGCGCACAGTTGAAACAACGAAGTAGTAAATTTTCTCACTGATCTTCCCACTCTTGGGCTCCTGAATAAATTTGACAGTTTCATAAACTGGATTTTCCCATTTACAAATTCCCTCTCGGACTGTAGCTTTCTCTAATCTTGTAGTTGGTTTTCCAACGTCTCCTGGAATTATAGACAGCACCAACGCATCTACCCCAGATTGTCGCACCTGGAATTGCAAAGTAAAAGTGCAAGTGATTCGAATCACAGTGCAAATTCTCAACCCAATCACATTGCCCGCTTTCAAAACACCCTTAAAATTTTAGATGATTCCCCGAACACCCAGCTTGATTTTCTTTTCGAGAGACCGAAGGAGCGAGGAAAAAAAGTTGCTTTGCTCATTTTATTTTCTTCTAAAATTCGAAAAACGAATTAGTTGTCCGAGCCAATTAAAGCGATCATACAATGCTCATCGCAACCAAGTTCTCATTGTCTCAATTCAAAATTGTGAAGAATCTAAAACTCGGAAAGAAAGAAAAAACTTATTTTTCTCAGCAGTCAAACAACCCAGTTGGATTCGTCATCCCTAACTTGCGCTTAACACTTGTAGCAGTGGGACTTATGATTATCGTTCAAAAGAGCTTAATGTCAGTCACGTACACAATCAAAATTACAAAAACACAGAAATTAGAGGCCAAAGCTTTTGAATTTACCTCAGTGGCATAGAACTGGAGTTTAAAAACAGCTTTGATCTTGTTTCTATCGCTCCTCCATCTTGCAGACCTGAACATTTTAGCTCACTTCACTGATCCAAAACCCAGGCTCGCCGATAGCTCACCAAGGATTTTGGCCCAAACAACTACGCCATTGAACATAGCACACAAAAATCACCGAAAAAGACCGTTCCGGTGACTCACGCTTCAATGTAGACGGAATTGTTGAGCTTGGTGATTCAACTCATTGGCCGAGGCAGATAAGCAGAGAGAGTACTGAGAGAGGTGAGGTGACACAACTTAGAAATGCTAGTTCATTCTGTTTCAGAGTAAGAAGATTCAAGCGATTGGAAGATAGGTAATTGAATCAGTAGATCTGATGAGCTTCCTTGAGAAAGAGATGACGCTTGATTTGAAAAAACTAAATTCAAAAGCTATTTGCATGCGTCATAATATTAAATAAACGTAAGTTTGTAGGAGAAGCTTCAGTGTAGTGTGTATCATAAAAACTAATTTCATTAAGAATAATTAGCTAAAAACAATTATTTATTCATATAATTTGTAGGAGAAGCTTCAGTGTAGTGTGTCTCATAAAAACTAATTTCATTAAAAATAATTAGCTAAAAACAATTATTTATGCATATAATACCTCTTTAGTCAATATGCATTAAAGTACATATTTTTATTTTTATTGGATTTTACTTTTTTTTTTTTGGGGCCTCGATTTTCCACATGTGAACCAGCCAAGCTTGATTCACACAAGAAAAACCTTGCTATTAATAAATGATTGAACATGAAAGTTGCTTGTAGAACGGATATAATTTCACATCATTTTTTAGTATCAAGTAGACTTAGTTTGATAATATAAACACTTATGAGAAGCTTATTGAATTCCTTACTATTATTTAATTAGATACTAAAATATGTAGTTGACTTTAATCAATTCTTTTGAAGAGTAGAGATCTAATTAGAAGATGATCTTAGTTTTAATTAGCATATTTAAAAACAAAAAGGAAGCTTCCATTTGTAGAAAAGTTATTATCATTTTCTCCCTTAACATTTGAAAAATCGTCATTTTCCTCCTTAATGTTTGAGGAAACATCAAAATACCCCTTACTATTAGAACTATTATCATTTTTTCTCTTAAAGTTTGAAGAATCATCATTTTCCCCTTGATGTTTGAGGAAACATCAAAATACCCCTTACTAATATTTTTTTATTTTAATAAAAAATAAAAGAAAAAAATTTTCCAAAAAATTTAAAAAATAAAAAAGGAATAAATAAAGTTTGTGTAAAATAATTAGATAATATGACATAATTAATTATATTATATATTGACTATAATTTCAATAAAAAATTTCTCAACTTTTTAATTTTTCCAACTTTTTTAAATTTTATAAATTTTTTTGCTAAAATTTTTAAATTTTTTTCTTTTTTATTTCATTTTTTAATAAGACTGTGGCTACTGCTTCTTGCTCCCAAAAGAAGTAGCGAGCAGAGGAAATGACAAGCTGAAGGAGGAAGCAGTGAGTAGGATACAAAAGAAGAATTTAACCCATATATTAAAGAAAAAATTGATATTATTTTGTACTCTTTGCCAGAGAACGTATTATTTTCATGAGTGAATTGAGATTTATTTGATTAAAGAAAATCCCTTTTATTACGCAACAGCGGTCGATGCAGTGAATTACTTAACTTGGTCAAATGGGGGCTATTTTTCTTTTTGAATACTAGAACATGAGATAGTATCAAATGAATTTAGTTTTTTTATTATATTAAAGATTAATAAACAAAGTTATTGTGTCAACATGTCATTGGGCAGTATCATTATTGTTATCGTTAACATGTCAGCTTTATGTGTTATTGTGTCGTCATTACTGATGAAGATAGCTTTTCAATTTTTTCCACTAATATCAGTTTCATTCTATTCTTTCCACTAAACATATTATATGATAATCTTTTCACTAAACATATTATACGATAATTGTATTACTTCAGCTCGTTGCTTTTTCTACATCCTGCTTGCTGCTTCCTCCTTCAACTCATCGCTTCTTCTGCGTTCTGCTCGTTGTTTCCTCTACGACAGTGAGCAAGAAGTAATAGCCACAAGCTTACTAAAAAATTAAAAGAAAAAAAATTAAAAACTTTGTCAAAAAAAATTTACAAAAATTAAAAAAGTTAAGAAATTTTTAATTATTTTTTATTAAAATTATAGTCAATATATAATATAATTAATTGTGACATATTATTTAATTATTTTACATAAACTTTATTTTTTTTTTTTTTAAATTTTTTGAAATTTTTTATTTTATTTTTTATTAAAATAAAAAAATATTAATAAGGGGTATTTTAATATTTCCTCAAATATTAAGGGAAAAAATGATGATTATTCAAATTTTCGGGGGGAAAATGATAATAGTTCTAATAGTAATAAATATTTTAATATTTCTTTAAATACTAAGAAAGAAAATGATGATTTTTTAAATGTCAATGGAAAAAATAATAATAACTCTAAGTAGAAATGTACATATATCCGGTTCTCAATTTCTCGTGGTCATGAATTTTAGGAAAAATAAAATATGTTTGGGATTATTATTGGTTTATTTTATTTGAGGCAGAGAATAAACTGAAAAAGGGTGGTCCCGGCTGCGTATGTATAAGCTGCCATGTGCAGGGGCCGACGGAAGTAGGTAAAAAACCCCAACGGTCTGGCCTGGCTAGCTGTTAATATTACGAAAATGACATTTTAACCATAAAAGCTATTATATACCTTAATAATCCTTGCCAAATATAACTAAAAATCTATCAAATAATTGTCTATATTTTTGCCATATCCTCCTTTAAAATATAAAACAGTTTTCATAAAAATTAAAAAAACTTTACACGATCGTGATGAGTACAAAAATTTGGTAAAAATTGGCTCCATTATGATCCCTAATGCCAAGGGACGATAACACTATACATCATTATGTGACAGAGAGAATAATAGATAAATAAGTAAATATTTTATTTTAAAAACCAATAGATAGATTAGTAGGTGGGAACTGGGAAACAAGCAGACAAATTAGGTATATAATTATACCAATGATATTGTTTTTAGGTTTGCGGCAATTATTTTTGCTAATAAACATAATAAATGTGAAAAGAAATAAATAGATAACAGCTAATCAAGTAAGAGAAGGAGCTAACTCATTGTACAAAGTGCAATAAGTTGCTGAGAACTATGAATAGCAATAAGTTATGTTCTATGGGTAAACAACATGGAAAGCAAAAGACAGCCCCATGACTTCAATAAAATTAAAGCCTCCAAGGTGGTGAGGCTATTTGCTAGGTTGATTTATAATGAAAGAAAAGACATTGTTGGATTCTTTTTGAATCTACAAATCCCCAAATTAATATCTACCAAACTAATTACTAACATAATATATATACACATTAATTAGACATTTATATATATATATATGGAACAAAATATCCTGCAAATACACATAATACTCTTGTACATATACCTTCATAATTAAATATAAAAATATCACATTTTTAAAATGTTTATAATAAAATGTAAAAGTAGAAATACGAAATAAGATAAAGAAATAACAAATCTGAAAGTCATGGGAGCCACCAATACTTCAACCTACAAGTGTGAAATATCCTATCCTTCCTTTGAATGCAAAAATAAAATTAAATAGGGCAGTGGAGGGGATGGAATTATTCTTAATGGAGACTACATACATAGTACGATATATATTATAAGATGATCTTACTCTATCCCTCATCAATAAATTCGAATTCAAAACATTTAAAATAAATTGTCCTTAATACTCAACAAATTGCGGGGAAAGATTGATAGCTTTGACA
The DNA here is from genome assembly GCA_026873985.1 of Saraca asoca. Taxonomy (NCBI): domain Eukaryota; kingdom Viridiplantae; phylum Streptophyta; class Magnoliopsida; order Fabales; family Fabaceae; genus Saraca; species Saraca asoca. The sequence goes on along the minus strand of JANHAO010002032.1, from coordinate 2,102 downwards.
TGGCATGTTCCCACCAAGCATTGTGATTCAATAGTCAGAGAATTCTTTATCTTGGTTTTGATTTCTTTTAAAATGTTTGGTGGAGCCAGATTAATCACTGGTGTAATTCTAAGCATTATATTTTTTTCATTAAATAAAGTTCACAAAGTATGTTTCTTTATTAAATTCAACATGAAACAAATTTATTCCTACTAGAACAATGCTTGAGACTTGAGAGACAAAGGGTCTTAAAAATTCTTTTACTTCAAAATTTTCTTAATTCATAGAGTTCTTATATTTATATTTTTTTCAATTGATAATTTTTTTTAAATTTTTTTGCCAAATTTTATTCGTAACTTGTTAGAATTTTTATATGGTCTGACATAATTCAATAATGTATCAGATTAATTGAATGTCACATCATTTGAGCTTGTTGTTATAAAGTCCAATTATTTGTGATCATTTTGATGGGTTTATGTGAATATTGGGCTTTGTGTTTAGGCTTATCATGATGGGTAGGCTTGACTCATCTTGTATATATACACAGAGAGAGGCCCCTATTTATTTCCACTTATCAGTATATAGTTTTCCCATCAAAGTTGTTACAGGAAGAATTGAGGTGGAATAAGGATAGTCTCTCTCCCTTCAACATTGCAAGAATCTAGATCTAGGATGTCATTAGCATCTAATACTTTTCCAGGTAATTCCAGCTAATCTTAAATCTTAATTTTTGTAATTTGTTGTGTTTTCTTTACATGCCATGTATTAGGGATTAGAATGTATCCTATTGAATAATTCCAGCAATTGGTATTAGTGCCACATTTAATCCTAATTGTTGCTGTAATTTCAGATTTGTCCGCTAATATATTTTCTAATTTTGTCAAAAAACCTAATTAATTCTTCTTATGAAATAAAAAAAATGAAGGGAACCGGATGGCCTTGCTTATTTCTCCTTCAAATTCTCACATTTATGTTCCTAATTGCGAAATTTTTCGAGGGCTTTTATAGATCTTAGGATTTTGAATTCAATGGAACCAAAACATTTGGTTTTCATTGCGAATTGAGAGATCAATTGAGGGGAAAAAATTGAAAACTACCATTATTTGTAATCTAAAAACTTTTTTGTGTTTGCCCATAAGTTCTAAAATTGATAAAGGGCTATTTTAGATTATAGGATTCTGATTTCAATGACACCAAATTCCTATAATTTGGTTAAGAAATGGAGGAGAATTTCACGCAAACTCAATTATGCGATCTGGGTCTGGAAAATGGGTCTGCGTAACCTGGCCAAAGGAGGAAGATGATCTGCATCTTCTTCATGCGAAGCCTACGCACAAAGGAGGCGCGTGTGGGTATGTGAAGCACACCTGCATGTCATTTGGATGCGATGTTTTTTCCAGTGTGCTCCATGTGTTTTCTTCTCTATTTTGAAAATTTTAATTAATATTTTGAAAATCAGGAAGAAATTATTATTAATTTAATGGCATTTAAAATTAGTAAAAATCTATGTTATTAATTGATTTAAAACCTGATATTTTTTGTGTATATTTGTAATCATTAATGGCTCATTATATATCTTATACTCTCATATTTGACTTCATTTACTTTGTTAAATAATTTTGACATTATTATGTGCTTATGTTATAGTAGAAGTTTTAGGAATTATGTATGATAATTCCAAGAGTCATGTTGGTCTAAATCAAATGTTGATGTTGAGACATTTTATATAGTTGTCATCTCGCTTTCGTGGGACCAATTGTATTAAAGTGTTATATTATTAATAATATTGTTGCATTAGAAATTATATTAATAATGCACTTACCCTATCGGTTTGTCCTTATTGATATACTTCCTAGTCATTCGCGACTTGTATTGATATTGTGTCTTTGGGTTCTTAGTATCCTATCGGTACTAGCCTTAGGGACATGATTTTGGTATTATGGAATCTTCTCATATATGATAATTTGGGACCTTTAGGCAAGATTATTGTATATAAGATGGTTCACTTGTGGATATTTGCTCATTCTGCATATGCTCGACATAATATCTCCCTTAATACCTTTCTAGCTTTGCCTATGTAAATGAATACGTTGACAAAGCTGAATGGGACCAATTATGATGAC
>JANHAO010002031.1:0-30320 GCA_026873985.1 Saraca asoca | reverse complement strand
AACTCAAGGGACTCTTCAGTCTCCTCCATTGAACTCTTCTGAGGAGAAAAAGAAGAATGCCCCAAGCTATAAAAAGACCCGCTCGACCCTTCGAAGAATCCAAAAGACATCTGACCTGATCTTCATTTAACGACCTGAAACGAGTAGCAATGCCACACCAACAGCTAAAAATGGCAAATAGAAGAAAGCATGGCCTAAAGCATAATAGAAAGACATCTGATATGACACTTCGATCAAAGGAGGACACTGACTGAAGATACGAATCAAGCCTCAGAAACTTACAACTCCCAGTCCGTAAAGCAAACCAAGAGTTGGGGGGCTTATGTTATATGCAAAAATGACCTCGAGAGCTCGTAGCCCTAGGCACGCCAAAAGCACTCAGTAAGCTTCGCTTTGCCCATCAGAAAGTGACACAGCGAAGCAGTCCTGGCACCATCCCGCGGAGGCAACGATCCAGTGAGAAGATCACAAGACCAACTCGTCAGGCAGTCGATCACCCCACTTAAGCCCGCTACCTTGCTGCAGTAGTACCAAGCTCGTCACAGCGATTCCCATGACAACCTTGAGCTAGGAATTCTTGCTCAGGACACTATGCACCTCGCATGGCAGGACAGCGCCAAGCGACTGACGCAGATAGACACAATCTATAATCGGTCTAAGGGGGCCCACCCCACAGCCTACATTCTGTAGTAGCCGAATTGTAGCCTTTTTCTGTCTTTCTCATTTATATTTTGATGTAACACAACTGTAGCTTGTAATTAATACATGTAACTCCTCCTTCCTCTATAAATAATATTGCATTATTAGAAGAGGAAGAGGGAGAAGAGGCCAAACTCTGTAAGCAAAAACATTTACAATAATAAAATCTTCGTCGTGGACGTAGGGTCCAGTGCCGCCTTAATTTAGCCGAATCATGTTAAACTCGCCGTCTCTCCATCCCTTCTTCCTCTCGGTCCATCTTCTTCTACACTTTGGAAGTAGTATTGGATCCTTGAACTCCTCCCCGTTGGCTGAAGTTTGGGTCTTCTGCATGAACCAAATTTCATCGTCAACATATATAAAATCAAAAGATTTAAAAATTTATTTTTTTAGCATACTGGTATTTCAAAAGTATACCCAAGGGAAACCAATTTTTGAGTAAACTTAAAGTAAGATAGGAATATTCCCAAAATTTGAGTTATCAAAGTAGGATTAAAAAACTTTCCATCTTTCTTTGACTTCATTTGGAAAAATTTATAGTAAAGGACTAAAGATATCCCATCAAGTGAAAAACCAATTTGGAAATTTATACTTGGTATTTTGGTTGAAGAAAAATAACCAAGTGTGTGAAAAAGTTTGATTTTGAAAATACAAGGCATTATACCAGGCTTGTATATAATCCCAATATGTATACTCAATTGGATTTTTTGCCATAGAAAATCTTTTACTTACTGAGGGGTTTTGGCCCTAATCTGAAATTGATAATATTTTCTCAATTCGAAAGGTTCAATGAATTGTAATTTCTAGATTATCTTTACTGATATGGTAATTGATTATTACTGATCCTGTATCAGTTAAGATAAATTGGAAAAAATCTCATGTTTTTGAAGGATTGGTTGGCAAATAATGCCAATTTTTTGGAAAATATTTTGTTATGGAAATCTTTGGATTTTCATGCCTGTTATATGCAAAAATGGCCTCGAGAGCTCGTAGCCCCGGGCACGCCAAAAGCACTCAGCGAGCTTTGCTTGGCCCATCAGAAAGTAGCACAGCAAAGCAGTCCCGGCACCATCCTATAGAACATGCCCTCGCCTCGCAAGGCAGTGAGGTAGTGATCCAACGAGAAGATCACAAGACCAGCTTGTCAGGCAGTCGATCACCCTGCTCAAGCCCGCTACCTCGCTACAGCGGTTCCCATGACAACCTCGAGCTAGGAATTCCTGCCTAGGACACCGCGCACCTCACATGGTGGGACAGTGCCAAGTGACTGACGTAGATAGACAAAGTCTACAGTCAACCTAAAGGGGCCCACCCCATAGCCTACATTCTACAGTAGCCGAATTGTAGTCTTTTTCTATCTTTCTCATTTATATTTTGATGTAATACAACTGTAGCTTGTAATTAATGTATGTAGCTCCTCCTTCCTCTATAAATAGAATTACATTGTTAGAAGAGGAAGAGGGAGAAGAGGCCAAACTCTGTAATCAGAAACTTTTACAATAATAAAATCTCTGTCATGGATGTAGGGTCTGGTGTCACCCAGATTTAGCCGAACCACGTTAAACTTGCTGTCTCTCCATCCCTTCTTCCTCTCGGTCCATCTTCTTCTTCACTCGGAAGTAGTATTGGATCCTTGAACTCCTTCCCGTTGGCTGAAGTTTGGGTCTTCTGCACGAGCCAAATTTCATCGTCAACATTTTGGCTCCGTCTGTGGGGATCCATCTGCTCTCTGAAGTCTCCACTGCATCCTAGCAATGGCTAGAGGAAGAACAACTCGGAGCTCAACCACTCCAGCCCTCCAACCGATGGACACTCCGATTGTAGGGGCTCACCAATAGTCTACTACTGCACCTAAAACTCAAGAGGCATAAATGTCTAGCCAATCTCGTCCGACGCTCGAAAGCATTGTAAGAAAGCTAGCAGAAATCGTCAAAACGCTAGCGCAAGCCCAAGCTCAGAGCACGCAGAGACAAGAAGAACTCATAGCACTGCTCTAGCAGCTTCGCAAAGAGCCTCAAAAGGAAACTCATTAAGATCATGATAGCCAGCAACTGAGGGCTCTCAACAAGCAGGAAGCTCCACCTCTCAGTCTGAAATGCGCAACCAGACAATGAAGGAAGTCCTCCGTAGGCTCGAACGGCTAGAGGAGCATCCACAACCCTAGAACTATCAGCCTCATCGTGAAGGAAGCTCCCCATTTTTCATGGAGATCGAGACACAACCTCTCCCACAGAAACTCAAAGTGCCCACTATCCCACTATACGATGGGAACAGCGACCCAAGCGACCACCTGGATGCATTCAATACTCAAATGGACCTCTAGACGATTGACCCCCTAGTGAAGTGCCGTGTCTTTGCTATCACATTAGGGGAAATGCCTCCGGCATGGTTCAGGTGCCTCCCGACTCACAGCATCGGCAGTTAGGAAGAATGCCAAATTAAATTTGTTGACCAATACCAGGCGCTAAAGAAGCAACTCGTGCCTCCTTGCCATCTCGCAATGATTTTTCAGCGCAAGGACGAGCCGCTCAAGGACTAAGTAACCCGATTCAGGCACGAGGCTAACTCCGTGGAGAATCCCTCAGAGGAAAGTATTCTAACAGCTATCTCAGCGGGACTTTGCAAAGATGGCAAATTGTACCGAAGCCTCCACAAGTCCCCCACTTGAGACCTCGTCAAATTCTACATTCGGGCAACCAAATAAATAAGATGGAAAGAAACCTTCGGAACGGAGGAACCTAAGCATAAAACGGGCCTTAGTGGCCCTACCGTGAGCAAAAAGAGGGGTAGCGAGAGTCACAATGACCCAGTTTCTCACCTCGCTAAGAAGGCAAAACCTCAGCGACTTGAGGGTCGCTTCGAGACTTACAGCATCCTATCAGACATGCAGGATAAAATTTTTACCGTAGAAAAGAACAATGAGGACTTCAGAAGGCCCAGACTGATGAGAGCCACTGCCAAGCCTAGAGATCCAAACAGGTTCTGCGCTTACCACAATGAGGCTGGACACACCACCTTAGAGTGTCAAGCACTGAAAGATGCCATTGAAGACCTCATCAGAAGAGGCTAACTATAAGATTATGTGGTAATGCCACCAAGGGAGTGCGCTCAGCAGGCTCAACGAGTTTTCACCCTAGGCCCTCCATTAGAACCATATTCTGATCCTGTAACATTTGTTTGTTATCAATGGTGATTAGTCGTATCAATTGTTGTATGCTGAATCAATGTGAACTGTCGATTAGCCAAGCATTGTCTAGACAAAGAGTTCTCACTTCGTCATTGGAAGGATTCATCCGGGGGTCAGAGCGCAAGGCCTACCCCATCGATACATCCATTGCAAGGATTTATCTAGGGGTCAGAGCACAAGGCCTACCCCATCGATACATTCGAAGCAAATCGCACTCTGTGAAATTCACTTCGTCATTGCAAGGATTCATCCGAGGGTCAGAGTGCAAGGCCTACCCCATCAATACATCTATTGCAAGGATTCATCCGGGGGTCAGAGCGCAAGGTCTACCTTGTTAATACATCTAAAGTGAGCCATATTTCATGAAATGTGATCCGAAGAACAAACTCCTTGACCGTGAAACAACAAGCTTGCTATATGCAACCTCGCTATACGACAAGCCGTCATCTTAACAAAAAATAAAAATCTGTCCGGGGGCAAGACAACTCTAGAGCCTACCTCATAGTCGAGGGTTAGACAACCCAGAGCCTACCTCACAGCTGAGGGTTAGACAACCCAGAGCCTACCTCATAGCCGAGGGTCAGACAACCCATGAGCTTACCCCAATAGTATTTTCGAACTAAACGATGGACAGCCAGCTCGCCACATAGCAGGAACACCATTATGAACTAGTCGCAGCTCTCGTGTGATACATTCACAGTCAGCATACAGCCAGAGAATCATGGTTTGTGCACCAGATTTCTCGTCAGTTGCAGCTTGCATGTGACCCCTCTCTCACTCACAACAGATTGAGCAGTCATGAAAATAAAGCACAGTCGATTGGCAAAAAGAGCATTTCATTAATCATCGAAAGTATACATACAGTGATGCATGAAGCATCCGATTACAGTATTCAAAGAGAAAGAAAGCTCATACAGTAAAAAGACCTTGCCCAAGCGAGGCAAAATTACATCAAGAGAAGAAGTGCAGAAATAATGACAAAAAGCTCAGCGACCCAGCACAACCATTCCTGCAAGAAGAGCAGAACGTCGATCACCAAGCTCGCGCTTGCATTAAAGACAGCTACTACCCAAGCTGCTCCTGCTTATTTTCCTCTGGTGCATCCCCCTGAGCCAGACCCAGAGCAAATCAAAAAGTCGTAGAAGTCGGCTGGCCAGGTAGCAACACCACAAGCGACGGCCAGAGGAAATGGCCCGGGATCAGCACAAGATCCCCCAGGAGCCTCCCAGGCAGATCCTGTGATGGAGCCACGTGCAATGGGCTATCTATGTCTCCCGACACTCTGTAACAGGCCATTCATGTCTCAACAAGCTTTGTCAGAAGCCAAGACACTAATAATCAAGGGACTCTTTAGTCTCCTCCATTGAACTCTTCTGAGGAGAAAAAGAAGAATGGCCCAAGCTATAAAAAGACCTGCTCGGCCCTTCGAAGAATTCAGAAGGCATCTGACCTGATCTTCATCCAATAGCTTGAAATGAGCGGTGATGCCACGCCAATGGCCAAAAATGGCAAACAGAAGAAAGCATGGCCTAAAGCAGAATAAAAAGACATCTGATATGACACTTCGATCAAGGGAGGACACTGACTGAAGATATGAATCAAGCCTCGGAAACTTATAACTCCCGGTCCGTAAAGCAAATCGAGAGTTGGGGGGCTTATGTTATATGCAAAAATGGCCTCAAGAGCTCGTAGCCCCGGGCACGCCAAAAGCACTCAGCGAGCTTCGCTTCGCCCATCAGAAAGTGGCACAGCGAAGCAGTCCCGACACCATACCATGGAACAAGCCCTCGCCTCACGAGGCAGTGATCCAGCGAGAAGATCACAAGACCAGCTCGTCAGGTAGCCAATCAACCCGCTCAAGTCCGCTACCTCGCTACAGCAGTACCAAGCTCGCTACAGCGGTTCCTATGTTAACCTCGAGCTAGGAATTCTCACTCAGGACACCGTGCACCTCGCATGGCAGGATAGCGCCAAGCAACTGATGCAGACAGACACACTCTACAGTCGGCCTAAGGGGGCCCACCCAGTAGCCTATATTCTGCAGTAGCCGAATTGTAGCCTTTTTCTATCTTTCTCATTTATATTTTGATGTAACACAACTGTAGCTTGTAATTAATGCATGTAGCTCCTCTTTCCTTTATAAATAGGATTACATTGTTAGAAGAGGAAGAGGGAAAGGCTAAACTCTATAAGCAGAAACTTTTACAATAATAAAATCTCCGCCTTGGACGTAGGGTCCGGTGCCGCCCGAATTTAGTTGAATCACATTAAACTTGCTGTCTCTCCATCCTTTCTTCCTCTCGGTCCATCTTCTTCTGCACTTCGGAAGCAGTATTGGATCCTTGAACTCCTCTCTGTTGGTTGAAGTTCGAGTCTTTTGTACAAACAAAATTTCATCATCAACAATGCCATAATTCAAGTTCCATTTGGATAATCTTTTCTTTTCAGGGTCTAGAAAAGTATTTGGCTTGCATTTTCATTAGTTAGGAGTCTGATTTGGTAAGAGATTTTGAAGATGAACTGACTGCAGTTATTTGTTTGGACTTTTATGCAATGATTTAGTTTAATTTGGATTTAGTGATGAGTAGTGGTTTGTCTTCATCACTTTCTTCCTTAGCAATATCTACCCATGATTTTTTTGGTAGGCAAGGCCAAGGGTTTTGTATTTAGCTTATAATGATTTGTAAGGTTTTTATTGGTAAGTCCATCTCTAGTAGGGGGAAAGTGCTAATCAGTTTGGAAGAAATTTAGGTGGAATAGGCAACTTGTTTGCCCTTTTCCCTATATTTGGATGCCAATGGGGCATTTAATTTTGAAGTAGAATCTGATACAAACATGATAAACATTTGACTTGATACTTGACTCTTTTAACAATATTTGTATATAAATCCATCCATGAAAGCGGAGATTTTTTCAATCTATCATGCAAAGGTTGAATAATATTTGATAAATTTGGAAGGAAATCCAAGACATCATTTAGACATCCAAGAAATCTTTGAAGTTGGGTTTTGTAAATAATTTGGTCAGGGAACTTATCAGCAAACTAAATTACTCTTTCTATTAAAGTAATAGTTCCTTAGAAAATATAATGTCTAAGAAATCGAATTTTTGTTTGAAAAAGAGAAATCTTTTTCTTTGAAATTGCTACACCATTTTTTTAGGTGGTATCCAAAAAAATGTTTAAGTGTTTGAAATGCTAGTCTACATTTTGCAAAAAAGACCAAAACATCATTAATGTAAATAATAATAAATTTTGTAAAAGGATTATAAATGTCATTCATAATCCTTTGAAATTCTAAGGGGGCATTTTTCAAACCAAACGGCATTATATTCCATTCATATTGTCCAAATAGGACTGTAAATGTTGTCCTTAGGTTTTATTTGAATTTGCTAGAAATCAAATTTCATATCAAATTTAGATAATATTTTTGCTAAATGCAAATGATTTAGCAAATCTTTTTTATTTGGTATTGGATACCTAATCTATTAAAGAGCTTTATTTAAAAGTTTGTAATTAGTTGCAAGTCTAGGAGTACCTCGTTCTATTTCTACATTTTTATTAACATAAAAAGCAGAACAGGACCAAGGACTTTTAGACTTTCTGATAATCCCTTTGGCTAAGAGATCATTGATTTCTTTTTTGCAATAGTCCAGAAGTTACTTGATTCATTTGAATAGGACAAGCTTTGGTTAGTATTTGCTTTTTAGGAAACTCTTTTTCATATGGTAAATATACCATATGTTGTTTTCTCTTCCAAAATACATTAGGCATTTTAGGACAGATTTGGCTTTGAAATTTCTTGTCTAGGATTTTTATTTTATTTTGAACAATTTGAGTAGCCAATTGTTGTTCTATTCTTTTGAAGGCTATTTCTTTAGAAAGATAGTTTATCTAATTTATTTTATTTTCAACTAGATTGAGGCTTTTGAAAATAGGTTTTTTGAGAAATTTGAAGACCATTTTTTTTCCTAGTTTCTTCGTTTCTATCCCTTCAGCAAATACTGAAAAAGGTATTATCTGTTGAATGAAAGGAGAACCTAAGATTATTATGCTAGTCATATCCTTAACTAACAGAAACTCTATGTTAATTTTATGAAAATTATTTTTCAAAATAACATTTGAAAGTTTAAACTGGATTTGAAGTTTAGACCCATTAGTAGATCTAAGACCTTCTTTGATTTTTTTTTTAAAATATTTTATACATACTAACTCTTCTTGGATACAATTAAGGTCAGCTCCTATACCAAACAAGGCCATTGTCTTAATTGTAAACTCATATTTAACAATGAGTTTTATAGGGATGTACCATTTTTGAATCTTTAAGGAAGAAGTAAGTTTGAAAACATCATCTCTATTGATGCTTTCATCTTCATCTTTAACCTTATTTTTCCCCATTTTAAAATCAAAAATCATTTGATGAAAACTATTTTGTTGGGCTTTTAAAACCTTTACTTCTTCTTTCAAAAGATTTACTTCAAATTAGGGTAATAAGTTTACATTTTTCTGAGTTAAATCTTTCTAAAACATTTTTGAAATTATAATTGTTCAAAATAGGTGTTTTTGAAGAAGTTGATTTTTCAAAAGTCCTTTTGAACTCTTGCAAATAACTTCTTTTTTCACAACCATTTGGTAACTTACAAATGACATAAAAAAGAAGATCTTGTTCTATAGAAAAAAAAAACATTTAAAACATTTTAGTTTTTAGATGATACTAATTCCTCAGATTTTGAAAAAGAGCAGCAATCATCTTCCTGGATTTGATTATTTTCTTGAACTGGTTCTTCGTCTTTAGGAGAAGAATCTTTTGAAGACATTTCAACAAGTGAATTGCTGATTTGGTTAAGTGTTTGGTTATCAAGTTCAAGCTTTCTAAGTTTTTTATTTGTTCTATAGTATTTGGCTATGTGACCTAGCCTATTACATCTAAAATAGACTAGTCATTTGTCTATATTTGGTAAAGGAGTGTATATAGGTTTCCTTCTAAAAACCTTATCAATGGTCTTGTTTCTTCATATTTGAGGTTTTGGGTTAGCTTCTGCCTATTTTTCCCTTTGCTTATGCTTTAGCTTGTATGTTTTTGGGCAGGTAAAATCAAATTGCTCATAGAAAGATCCTAACTCTCTATGGTTAAGGGCTCTTTCTTGGACTAACTGTCTGTGGATTTTGTCCTCTTGATAGATTCTGAGTGCTACTTTCTGGACATAAGCAACTAATTGTCCACAAGTAAGTTACTCATATGGAATAATTCCATTGAATTTGTTTCTAATTTTTTCTTTAACCTTGTCTCCTAAAGATCTAGGGAGTTCGATTAGAAAATTTTTTTTCTAAAAAGGCTAATTACTATTAGACTTAAAGTATATTTGTTTAAAGAAGGTATCCTTATACCATCTAAAGTTACTTAGGATTTTGCACCTAAGGTTTGAAAGTAACTCAGCTGATTTGTCTTTCCAAAGGCTAGGATCTCTTATGAGGTGTTTAGTTATTGTATAGATTAAGGTATTCACAGCATCAGGCATGGCTCTACCATCTAATCCTAATGCCAATTCTCCTTGACTATCTGATTTAAAAGCATTATGGATTTCTTGTCTTTCTGAGTTAGTGAGGTGATCATCCTACCAATCTTTGAGTTAGCCAATAAATCTGACAACCAGGACATGAACGACTATCATATCGTCACATTCATGAATTATTTGATAAGCTATACTAACCATGGTCATTTACTGGAGAAGCTAGGTTATCTCATACTCAAATTTGACATCTATATTCCATTCATAGACGTTATTCCCATTGTAGGAATATTGTATGAGAGTTATTTGGGGTTCTATGGTATTTTAGAAATTTGGTTGTCTGGGTCTCTAAAGTGCTAAGGTATTAAAGGTTTCTACCTTAAGCTTCTCATCCTCAAAGGCTATTTCTGAAGCTTTATCTAAAGCTTGTAAATTTCTACTAGAGCTATCTCCTAAAGGTGACTCAGGGATAACCATAGTTTTTCCTAATTTGTGATCTAAATCTTCGATCATTTGTCTTATTTTTGCTATTTCTATCCTGTTTGACAGATCCATCCTGTAAGACCTATTAAGTTGTTTCTGCTTGTTTGAAGGGATCTTATAGGGTTTAAACAAAGGTTGTTCTATTTGTTTAGGAGTACTACTTAAGTTAGAAGTTTCTCCTAATTGGACAGGTTCATTAAAGATTTGTTGTCCAAAAGTTTGAAGGTATTTGTTGGTGCAGTTATTTTGTTCCATCAGAGATTGTATATCTCTTAAAGAAATAGACTCATTTGAATCCTTTATCTTAAAAGGAGGAACTATTGTCAGATTTCTAGGGTCTTTTGTTTCTATAACAAAAGATTTTGGAGGTGGAAGTTCAGAAACCACCTTATCCCCTTTAGAAGTTGTCTAAGTTTGGGTCGTCCTAATGGTAACACTAACTAATTCACCAAAAGGATAATATATTTATTTTCCATTGCCATAAACTTCGAATCAATCGAAGAAAGGAACATTTGTCTTGAATTCCTTGATAAAATTCATTCATTTGTCATGTATTTCCTTTTTCTCAGTTCCTTGGTATTTTCCTAAGAACCAAGTTCTTTTGAGGATATTTTCCTCTAAATAAAAGCCTTCCTTTAAGGCTTCTATATCTACCTTGAAGGGTTTTTCCCTTGTTCTTGTAGGTTGTCTTATCATGGAAATTCTAGGTCTTGACAGTTTTGGGAAAAAGTAGGTGATTGACGAGGAGAGACTATGCTAGGTGTTGTATCATCCTCTATTTTACCCTTTCCTTTAGAACTAGTCTTTGCATAGATAGGCTTTGAAATTCTAAAAGTATTTTCTAAACCTCTAAGATTTACTGCTCAGAAAGTTCTCCATAGACTTCTCAAATAAACTGACATAGTTGAATTTGCAGTAGTTGAATGTCTTAGTGGATTTACAGTTTCTTTCCTAGGAACTTCAGATCTGGGAGAAGTAGAAGAATGATCTTCTATTTTTGTTATCCTAGGATTTCCTATCTTAGATCTACTCTTATAAAAGTAGATATCTACTTGTTCTGAAGTGTGTTGGATAATCCTAGAGATTTGGGGATCTTGTACCCTAGAAGAAACCATCCTAAGGAGAGACTAGTTTGTTGGGAATATTATCTCATTTCAAGGTGTTTTTAAAGGTATCTGGAGATTTGCTATATTTGTGTCAATTAACCAAAAGGTTGTTTGGCCTTTTTTTGTTGGAGGCTTTAGAATTCTTGGATTTTGAGAGTTGTACAATTTATATTGGATCTTATAGGTTATTACTACAAGAATTGATCCGGGTACCATATTATATCCAAAAAGTTTTGTATTTAGGACTAATATACTATCCTTATATGTCTCTCTTAGACAAATAGATATATCAAGGAAACAGATAAAGTGTGCCGGCCATTATGATACACTAGTTTTTATAGCTTCTATCAGAGAGTCATCAAAATAGGACTAGATATATATATGTTGACGGTAAAATTTGGTTCGTATGGAAAATCCAAATCTCAGCCAATGGGGATGATTTGGGAAACCCCAAACTATAACCTGGTTATATGAATGTGAGATGAATGCAGAAAGTAAAGAGGAAAGAAGAAGAGAATGGAGTGAACAGTAGATATTTTTTAACGTGATTCGGCTAAAATCCTCTGTTTGGATTCCTACGTCCACAGTAGAGTGTTATTTTCTCAGGAAAGTATTTTACAGAACTTACTCTTCTGTTTAGCATAGCCTTAGCTGGTATTTTTCACCCACACTTTATAATGGTTCAAGCTCCCCATTTATAGAAGCATGAAGGGGTACAAATATAATTTGATAAATTGTAAATATGTTATATCAAGTAATAAATGTAAAAGATATCTTGGACTCCTGCAAGTCAGCTACTGCAGGTTACTTTCTGCGGGTGGGCCTCTTGGACTACTTTTTACAGATTGTCTTTGCAGGTAGATACTGGCTGGGGAAGTGTTAAAGCTCTCTTCTAAAACTGAGAGCTCTAGCTGCTGTGATGGACTGAATCTTTTAGGCTTCCCAATCAGACTTGTTTGCTGGGCTTTTGCCAGCCCATTTCTCATAGTACAAAAAAATACATATAACAATATATATTGCGAGGATGAGATAGATCATACAATAGACAGGCTAATGTAGCAAACTACAAGATTGTATTAAAGATTTTTTTTTTTTTTGTGATTAAAAGGGGATATAATATCCAAGAAAAAAAAGTAAATTACACATTAATTCTACAAGGGGTAAAAGCCCCCAAAGGCATCACTTAACAAAAAAAGAACTAAGCCACATAGTAGGGGTATCATAAAAAAATAAATAAATAAATAAATAAACCAATTGGATGAGAAAGAGAATGAGATGTCATTGAACCTACAACAATCTACCATCCTATGCCCTCTTTGTACATATGACAACAATCCACCCTCCTGTATCATCTTTTTTTTTTTTCATTTACATTTCTTGGTAGCCAAATTACATTGACATTTTTCTATATTTGATTTGAGTAGGCTTAATACTCATCATTTTTTAATATTAAATATTAACCTCATATAAAATAACAAAAGGAGACAACATTAATTTTATTTTTTAATTTCATATTCTACCTCTATATGATTATCCTGATTTAGTTAGAGATAATAAAATTCTATGGAATGTTGAAATTTTTTTTGCAAAATGAGAAAATGATTTAAAGATAAAAATATAGAAGAACATTAAGAAGAAAAAACAGGAATTTTCCCCAAAAAAAAAACAAATAATATGTAAAATATCAAGGAAGATATAAAATTCAAAATATGAGAAAGATTACGAAGAACAAATGGAAAGACATTATTAGAAGGGAAGAGAATTCATACATTTTGATCACAATACTCTTCTTCTTCCTTACCTGCTTTCTTGCTATTGTCTCAAATATCCTATTCCCAATTCTTCAAACTTGAAAACTATAATTTTATTTGCGTTATTAATCTTAAAATAAAGGGTAAATTTATACATAAATTTTTACAATCAAATGATCAATGTCCTTTAACTAAGTGGAACCACAACCAAAAGCCTTATTTTATAAGGATGGTTATCTTTAAGGAATGCTAGCGTATACTATGAAAAAACAAAGATGTCAAATATAACTAGACCAAACCTTAAGATACGTCAATGTAGTTTACCCTTTCTTGAAATAACATTTTTCCTCCTTCATTAAAATACAAGGTTGTGTCGCAAAACATAGGAACCTGAAGAAAAGTTGTTGTGTAACAAGTTATTTCCAAGATTTCTCTTATCATGGATTGCCTACTTGCATTTTCCTATTTAAATGGCATTTTGCATTTCCTCTCCCATGAGAACTCTGATTTATATAAAGAAAACTGCCAGTGAAACCAAAACCTCTTTGCTCTTCAAAATGAATGAATGAATGGGGTTTTGGTCCGTTAAAAATTGTGGAGATTGTTAACCTAACCTCTACACATTTCCCACACCCAAATAAAGTTTAGTATGAAACACAAATCAATAATGAGAATATGCCTAATAATAAATATAGTCTTCTCATATTTATACATATCTCAAAGCAACACAAGGTAACTCCTCAAAAAGAATGAAATAAGGAAACAATCCGTTTATGACTTGTGAAGGAGGCGACTTCTTTAAATTCAAGCTTCATATCATTAGGGCACAGACCCTGAGAATTGTCATATGCTATACAAAGTATGCCAGGAAACAATCACGCACCCAATACGTATGCAGGCATGAAGAATTGATGAAGGAAGAAACTGAAGCTTGAATCCCATCCTAGAACATATTTACACGAAAAAACCATGGCAGAACAAAAGCTATTACCAGGCATGCCATCAAGAAATTGCAAAATGGCTGTCCCCGCCAGCATCGACAAAAGCCTGATGAGGCATTGCTGTTGTCAATGAATCTCATTTCATTCCACTCTTCCATAAAACCACTGTCTGCAACACCCGTAACATTTTTTGCAGTTTCACCGCATATTTCACACAATCTGTGTTTGTGAAAGCTAGATAAGATATTGGTTCGATAATAGTTTGCAACACAGGAGTACAGACTACACTTTACTGGCCTGAGACCAAATTTAAGAATTTGGCATTTAACATAAGAACCAACATAAGACTAATAGTTTGTTTCAGAGTAAGAAAAATGAAAGGGAAGGAAAGGATATGGAGGCTTATCTTTCTATTTTTATTTTTTGAAATATAGCCTTCCTTCCTCTCAATTCTCCCTCACGAAACATAACAGAATCTCAGGATTATATAATTGGTAGTTTAAATGTAAGAATCCACTAAAAATAAATAATATTAATATTTTTAATTACTATCTAAATTTTGTACAAAGGTATGTGATATTGCACAAGTGTATTCCTTAACACCCCCTGCCCAACCCAATGAATAAGAAAAATTTGCAATCACCAAAGAGAATAAGATATAAGCAGAACAATCATACATGGTATTGTCATTCCTAGGTACCATGTGAATTATCCAAAACATGCACTTCTGCTGTATCTATAAATAGTGTCATTGCTGAGTTGTGACATGATAAGCACTTCACAGAAAAAATTAAAAGTCAAACTATATAACTTTAAGAGACAAAATATACCGGCTCAAAGAATAGAAGCTTTATAACCGAACAAACTAGAGAAATCTGTCAGTTATGCAAATTGCAAATGTAATCATGATTGTTGTAGACTAAGTTGATAACAAAGATTCAGATTGATGAAGCTCTAGGCTGACAGCAAATATAGAAGGCTTAGCGTAGCATCAATTGCATTCAAGAATAGGCATGTAAGCCCTTCAATATATGAGAAAGAAATCAAGCATAGCCTATAGTAAGTCAGAATAAACATAGAGCTGACCTTCTCATTTGACCTGAGATTACCAGGAAAGGGTTCATAGGGAATAGTATCAAGATTACTGAGAACTGATACTTAAGATTTTACTCAAACAGAAATCCTCTCACTGCCAGACTCAGATGCCACTATACAGTAGTGAAATATGCTGATTTTCATAACTGCCTTGAAAGTTGACTTTATGAACAGATGCAAAGACATTTTGCTGGCAGCCTACTTTCTAATTGGTGTCTAGTGATGAACTGTTAATTTTTCTTCATTTTGGAGTGGCGGATGTATAAACTTGCAGTTCTGTCAATGACCCATATGTCATCTGAATATTGACTTGTGAACACTGAAAAGGCAATGCAAATAAACTTTGGCAATGCTCACTTTCTCACGCAAGCATGGAAAACAACATACAGTAATATAGCAATCAATTGATGCCACAGTTATATAGCAATCAATCGAAGCCACAATGTCAATAAATCTCAGCTGACAAGGCTAAAAGACATTAATTATTAAATTTTGCCAAATGCAAAACCCTCCATCTCAAACAAGAAGGGAAACGCACATGATAACTGGGTGCATTCTTTGAACTCACCTCTCATTGAGATCAAGTAGCTATGTGAACATCAAATAGTCCAGTAGCTCACTGATATGCGGGGTTCAGTTTGTGATAATAGAGATTCTCTAACTAGGGAGGTAAAACTAGTCAACTAGAAAGCCAAACAGCTATGAGATATACTAACTAATTCACAGAGGATAAATTTTATACCAATTCTAGAAAATATCCTCAAAATCAAAGCCTTTTATGAAGGTTAAATACCACCAAAGTAAGTATGACCAAGATTTAGGCATAAGTCTGGATGTAAAGTAAATATACTTGGAAATTATGCGATTTCCAGTTTTATCCACAAATTCCAAATGCTGCTTCTAATGATTCCACAAGACAGAGGGTCAGATAAGAAGAATCCATGAAATATTATTATTTTGTAAATCTTAAAATTTCATGGTAAACGTTCCTGCCTTTGTTTTTGACATAGGTATAGCTGTAATCCCAAATGCCAGAATCGTGAAAGTAAGAAAGAGGAAGAAGTTAAAAGATGTTCTGTTCCAGAAATTATACCAATCTGTATATTAGAATAATAAGAACTACAGAATTCTATAACAATCCGAATCCAATATAAGAAAGTAACCTTCACGGCAAAACCTCAAAACCGATGCTATTGTTAAACTACACAAAAACTATAAGCCAGTGTTTGGCAAGAGCAGTTACCTGTTTCCCTTTAGCTTGAACCATGCCTCGGCACAATGAATATGGGCGATGCCAAGCTCATCTTTACAAGCACAACCAAGCTGAATCAAATCTGTACTAGTAGCATTATTTGGACTGCCAGTAGCTGTTGCATCTGATGGCCGCCCCGAAGTAAGATGGCAAATCCTGCAAACCCTTTCACCCTCCAAATTCTCACTGAACCCTTGACAGCTTCCGCACTTTACATCAATCACGCACGAGTTATTATCTGTTTTGGACATCCCTTTTGGTGCTTTCATGGATACCTTGCTCAAACCTGAATCATTGACCTTTACTTCCAATTTCCTGTTATCTTGATTCACACAAACAGTCTCAGAAGGATCTATTACAACCACAGCCTCCAGTTCTCTCTCATTAACCATATTCCTCGAATTATAGCTAGTTCCTTGTTCAACTCCATGCAACGTCTCAATGATTTCTTGCTTATCACTCGTGCCGTGACCCGCGACTTTCTGAGGCCCCTGCAGGAGTTCCTTATTTGATCCCAGCTCATTACCAATCTCTTGTGAAGTCCTGTCTTCTCCACTTACACTAGCTCTCGCCCCCCAGCTGCCCTTAGTTGCTGCATCAATTGCAGTCTCTACAACAGAATGGTCCAATTTCTTATCTATATCTTCATCAACATGATCCAATTCCTCAACACTGCCTTCCCTTCTTGCCTGATCCATTACACCAATGACAATTCCTTCAACTAAGAATTTTTTTTCACTTCAAATCTCCAAGAAGAATGAAAAAAAAAAAAGGAAAGGAATCCTCAACACATGCATACCCAATTCATAACGAAAAATATCCTTTTTAACTACAGACTACAGAGCATGAACAATGTGATTGGACGAAAGGTGGCAAATTCATATATCTCAACAACCCACTTCTTGTTTTCAAACATAATCTTCAAAATTTGTCATAAAGAATCAAAATTTATAAATATATGGAAACTTGGGTTACCACCTCATAAGATCAACACCTCAAATTTCCACGAAAACGAGCCCCAATCCGCTATCCTGGGGACCGTTTACCAACACTGGATTCTACATAAAATTGAACATCTGGGCTGGTTTTAATCCAACCACAGGGCCTTAAAGCTTCAAGCTTTGCTTCTGGGTAATTGTGAAAGAAATAATTATATATAGCAAAGTAGTAGTAGGGTTAGGTGAGGAAAAGAACTGGCGAAATATTAAGAAAAGGGGATTGAGTGAAATTGAATCAAATGCTGTTGCTTTATTCAACAGGCTAATGAGTAAAGCAAAGAGATGGGAAACGGAATAGAGGCTTGTCTCTATTGCAGAGCTTTTCAAAAAACCAAATTGAATAAAAAGAGTAGAGATTCCATAGAAGTAATACAAAGTACAAAAAGTGAATATTTATTTCCAGACATTTCATTTTCCTTTCATTATCTAAAACGAGATTCTACTACAGGTGCCAGCTATAACGGGCAACAGGGGTGCGTGTATGTGTCTGCTGCTTGTTAGTGCCGTAATATGAACCACTGGCTGCAGAGGAGAGGAGAGTCACCAACAACAATGAAAAAGGAAAGTTCTTGATTCAGGTTATTTAGTGACTTGTGACCACTATTTTAGTAATTTGCCAGCCAAGAATATAAAATACAATTACATTTTTTGAGGGTGTAATTTTTTTTATTGTTGGCATTTCTCTTATTTCACAAAAAAAAAAAAAAGAACTTCTCATCACTGTTATTTGTAAGGTTGACAGAAAAAAAAATTTTGAAATTTTATTTATTGAGAGATTTCTATAATTTTTATTCATGCACAATAATAAATTATGTTTATTTCCTTAATTTTTATAATCATGATTTATTTTAACCACTTAATATGTACACATAATATTTCAATTTTAAATCTAAACATTAAAAAAAATTAAATAATATTAAGTGCTACTTTATCGTTAAAAATGCTGACATATCAAGTAATTGGAATTGAGATTATTAGTATCATCTAATTTATCTCTTGATATAAATAACATTTATGATAGGCGTTCTCCAAACAATTTTTTGCTTGCTACTCGATATTATCAATGAAAGTTAAAGACGTTTTAATGTATATTTAATTTTTTTATATTAACTTATGTTTTGTTTAAAGAGTAAAATGTAATGTCATGGTTGCTAATAAATAATTAAAATTTATAATTATTTCCTCCATTACTAATCTTATAGACTGTTATTTTTTAAGTGCAAAAGCACTTTAGGATACAAATTCTAATTTAACTTTGTTAGCAACTTATCATATTAAATACGGAAACGTAAGTTGAATTATTCCAAAACAAGAATGTTTGACAATTTAAATCTTGGGGCACCTAATAAATATGTCCCCAGTTAAAGCCTCATCAATAATGTTAGTATTGTCTTAGGCCCAAACTACATAGGAAAGTATTAAATTATTTGTCAACATAAGATAAGCACGAGATATTAATTAGAAATTCTATTTTTTAATAATAAATTCTGTAAAGATTAACAACATGGAATTTGGGTTATATAGAAAAAAAATATATGTAATTCAAAGATGAGAAAGACTAAAAAGCTTGCACAGCCATCGAGAAAATTAACCTTCAGTGATATAGTAATTTATTAAGTAGAGTATTCACTGTGGTGAACGTACAACTGCAACCATATATACTTTGCATAAAATAATCCTATGAGCAGTGCAAACCATGTGACAAAGGTCAATTCTTCATTTATAGATGAAAAAGTTGTTTTTTGGTTAAAAAACTCACTACAAAAATAAATTATCTATAAAAAAAATATTGCCACATATTTTTTTTATGATCTGAAATTTTGAGATTGGAGCTTAATCATGGATTTAGTGATATTATAAAGTCTTAAATGTAATTTTTATCATCTTAAAATATAAATAGGATGATTTTGATCCCTTTAATATTTCAATTAGTTTAATTTTAGTCTTTTTCTTAAATTATCATCCAATTATTGATAAAAAAAATTGACATTAAGTTACAAAAAGTGATTTTATTAAATGTGGTATATTTTATATATTCTAACTTACATATAATATTATCCTTTTACAAATATAAAATTGAAATGAATTTGAGAAAAGAAAAAGATAATAGTTAATGTATACAATAATTAAGATATAAGGGTTTATCATTGTGAATAAAATGCTTTACGTATTTCTATATTAATTTTTTCATTAATAATTAAATGAGAGTCTAATGGAAAGATTAAAATTAAATTAATTAAAATATTTAAAATACTAAAATTAAGAGGACTAAAATAATACAATTTATATTTTAAAGGGACCAAAACTATATTTAATCCAATTATAAATAATTAAGCTTTAGATTTTGTCAAAAAATCACAAGTTCAAGTTATCTTGCTTTTTTTTATCAATTTGAACAATTCTTTATATATATATATATATATATCACAACAGGAATAATAAGTCATTTATTATATATGTAATATATTGAAAGTGAATCCATGATACTTAAAAAGAAAAAAAAATCTAATAATAGCATCAGATATCATTGCATCACTAAGGATGTTTACAGTTGTGAAAAAATTTCTCATTGAGTATTTATTTAGGGACAACATATATGCAACTTCCCATCCTCTATGGGAAGTAAAACTTGTTAAAAAGTACAACTTGATTCTCTCATTTTTTGAGTTATTGGCCAACCAAACAATTCAAATAATTTCTACTTCTTAGAAAATTATACTTTCTATAAAATTTTCTGTAAATTAAACGATTTCTAAATCTCATCACATTTAAAAAATAATTATGGTCAAGTTCAAGTTCCTAATTAGCAAAATAATTAAGAATATTTCCACTTTCAATGCTAGTTCTTGCATATATGGTTTTTGTAGACTTGAATTTATATATATAATTGTAGACCAGAAGAAGTTAAGGATCAAGTGTAAGCAAATCAATACTTGAGCAAGCAAACAAGCAAATATTAAGTATCTTTATTTTAACAACATACCTTAACCAAGTTGTCATAACTAAGAATCTTCAACTGAAAATGGCAGTATTTATATATATATAGATCAAAGAAGAAAATTATTTCTAGTTTCACTTTATTATTAAATAAATATCCAAACATAGTTGTTTGGGTGGTGGAAAGCAGATGACCAGTTTTGCCTTTGTTAACATCCACTACCAAGTCCTTTGTTAGAGAATTTTTTTCCTATGCTTTTTTTCTTTCTTATAACACATGTTTTTATTTTTATTTTATAAATAAAAGATAATTATTAATTTTGTTAGACTTAAAAATTATGAAAATCGATAATTGACATTCATTTATTAAAAAATACATGTTGTAGTTACTTTGGATCACAAAAGAACTTCCCCCTTTATTAAATACATTCCATCAACAATTTGTTACAAAGAAACATTGATTGTAAATGAAATAATTTTGTATTATTATTAACCCAAAAAAAAAGTCACTCTAAAGATTAAGTGTGGCAACTTAAACAAAGCTAATTATAAGATTGTGAGCACATTATGAACTTAACTGCTTTATAATTGTAAACTTGTTAGTGTCCTATGCATTAAGGTTTTGTTGTATATGAATTTTGCATATAATAGCCGCGTAGGTAGAAGTTGAGATAATTGAAATCAAATATTTATACCTCATAAAAATTATATAATATAATTAAAATTTAATTTGTAATAATGATAATAAAATTAATATTTTTTTAATATTTATGTTATGAATATAGATTTATAACATTGTAAATAAAACTATTTTAACATTTGAGTCATGTTATATACACATAAATTTTTTTTTTATGTTTTACTTTACAAGGCTATTTTTAATTTTTGTATTATTCTATACACTCCAATCTAATTATTAAATATGATTATGTAATAAAATTCTTGTACATATAATATTTTTTATACCATATAACTATTTAAGCATGTCAGAAGAATTACAATATAAAAGTAGATGGGTCAATATTTAGTTTATATCACACGTTTAAAGGAAACAAACATATAGTATATATGTTGAAAGCTAGGAGGAGTGAATAGGGTCATTGATGCCATCTACCTCAATATAGTTCCTTCTCTCTATAATAAGGAAATAAAAAATTATAATTTTATTATTAAAGTTATATAAAAAATTTCAATTTTTTTTAGTTTGTATATAAAAATGACAATTTTTAGTCAAAAAGTTGAGAAAAAGATGAAAATTTTTATCAAGTCCTGAAGGTATCCTAAGCTTCAGGTGGATTGAGGATCCAAAGGGTGGACCAAAGGAAAGCATGGGGATGGGGCCTGCAGGAAGCTGATTAGTGTTGGCAAATAATACACGTCTCCGGCTAATAATGAGGCTCAAACAGTAGGCTTAAGATTTGAAACCAAGGGTCAGCATTGGCATGTGCCACTTGACTCACACATTGCTTGCAATCACTCTTCATGCATTAGTCATAAATTGACTTCTTCAGACAAAGGGGATTCTCTTCTTTCTGTTTGGTATCACCGTTAAGACAAGCCCAATTCTCTCTTCCTTTCCTTTTTCTTATGAAACACCGTACATTCATATTTATTATTTGCACTATTTCATAAAATCACGTCTAAAAATAAATCTAATTGCATGTTTGGCTTTCACATGTTAAATGCACTTTGTAAGTAGTGTTTTCGGCTTTCAGACATGATGGGATTTAAGGAATTTGCAACAGAATCTGAACAACTGCCATCAATGAGGTTCCAATATTCCCATGAAAAATACTGATAAACCGTAGCAAGCATCTGAATGTAACTAGTGAGCCTTCTGAAATTATCCAATAAAAATTATGGAAAAGAAAATTTTTGGTCTATTTGAGAGTTAAGAAAATAAGGGGGAACAGAAGGAAATTGAAGACTCAATAGAAGCTAAGCCTGCATGTCCTTTCTGTACCTTTATTTTCCTTACTCTCAAACAAAATTGTTTCGATAAAGAAATAAAAATGAAAATTAACCTTAATAATATTCTGCCAAAAAAGGGACCTAAGTTTATGCAAGAACTTGATCCTTCAGAAAAAGTCTAAGGTCAACTAATGGAATAAGGGTACAAGAGAGGGAAAGCAAATAAATTCCTATCTATGTTATATATATTTGATTAGAAAAATTCATTTACAATTAAGCTTGACAAGCAAGCAAATTACAATCGTTGTCACCTAGGTCCAGAAAGCTCAATGGGTTCGATAATGAAGGAAGGTTCTTCTTGAACATCACTATAATTTCTGGAAAAACTGCAGGTCCTTTCATCATATAAGTTGCCTCCACCTTGTGGCTCCTCCGGCTGACCCGACTGCCCAACCAGGCCTTCCAGAATCTTCAAGACTTCTGACATCTTTGGCCGGAGGCTGGGATGAGGCTGAGTGCATTGTAAAGCCAAGTCCACTGCTTTTTCCAACTCTAATGGATCAAAACATCCCTTCAAATCCCTGTCAACTATTACTTCCAGCCGCTTCTCCTCAAATAAGGTCCTCACCTGAGAACATTTGGATTGTTGCTTAAGAACTATGGGAAATGCAAAATTCAGGATAAAAAAGCAATGGATGTCGTGAAATATGCTATAGAGGCTTCAGTATTTCATAGCATTGGTAAAACAGACATACTGCACTTTTAGCTACCTTAACTGGACTTCCATCAATAAATAGATTAAGGTATGAACTAACATTCTAGAGATGAAAGAGAAGCATTAAAGGAATAGGAATTGAATTGCTTGATTTTAGCCAAACCAAAACTGGATACAAGTCGGGAGTAACTTTATACAATCTATTGATCAGCCAAGTTTTATGCAATAAGCAATCTGGCATTTGCAGGATAAATGTATCACTAAACATGACAGCTGCAAATCCATGTAACGAAGCATTGTCTATGATAAAATGTGTTAGGTTGGAAGAATACCTTCTCAACTAGCAGTATAGTGCAGTTTTAAAAATTCAACATCCACATTAATTCAAGAGTTTGAATATTTATGTCACAGCTTGAATCCATGGTTCACTACTATCGTTTTACGAGGAAGTTGAAGTCTGGTATGGTCATCATGCAGAAATACCACATGACATAAAGAATGGGGCTTACAAACAAATCTGAAAAATTAAGTACTTACCCAATCAAGAATCATTCCCTTTTGCACCTGACCATTTCCGGCATCCAATGCCTTTTGCCCTGTTATGAGCTCCAAAAGTAATATGCCAAATCCAAAAACATCAGTTTTTTCTGAAGACTGTCCGGTAGAGAGATACTCTGGAGCAATATGCCCCACAGTTCCCCGCACGGCAGTGGTGACATGTGAGTCCCTCTGATCTAAGAGCTTAGCAAGACCAAAATCCCCCACCACTGCTTCAAAACTTTCATCTAGCAAGATGTTTGCAGCCTTAACATCCCTGTGGATTATTTTTGGGTTACACTGTTCATGTAAATATAGAAGTCCACGAGCAGCCCCAACAGCAATAAGCATTCGCCTGTTCCAGTCCAATGATGGTTTTTCGCGGTCTGCCAAGTAGATTCAAGACAACTATGAGAAGAAAGGAACCAGAGAGAAGCTAAACCGCCGAACTCTTGGAGAAATTAGAATTTTATAGATTAAACATAAAGTGAAGGAATGTATGGCCAAGAATTTGCATATTGAGCACTTGTCTCTAATCCTTAAGCCTTATGGTCTCACATCAAATAGTATTGGCATTTGAAATATTGGGAATAGAAGATTCATCCTTCCAAATTCTAATTGCTTGAAAAAATACACCTTAACGTCACTGTTCCCTGATTTTTTTTTTTTTAAATTTTTCATATAATTGAATGGATTATATGGCGGCACTGGTTTGAAGACAAAGCTTGCTCAACATTAAAACGTTATAAGATGGCTGCTTGTCTTACTTTGCAAGTTACAATTTACACACATGTAGTACAGAAATGGATCAATTTGAAACAAACCTCTCAAGCGATCTGCAACACTGCCATTAGGCATGAAAGGATAAACTAGTAACCTTTCATCAGGTGTCATACAGAAACCATATAGACGTAAGAGGTTCCGATGCACGGCCAAGCCAATCATCTCAACTTCAGTTTGGAACTGCACTTCTCCAGTGTAATTGGGATCTTTCAGCCTCTTTACTGCCACCAACATTCTATTTGGAAGGTTTCCTTTGTAGACAACACCAAATCCACCTTGTCCTAGGATATTTTTTTGACTAAAATTCCCAGTAGCAACTTGCAATTCACGAAATGAGAACCTCGTCAAATGACCAATATGAAAGTCGTAATCCTGTTCCACTGAAGATTTCAAGCACAATATATCGTCAAAATATGCACATTTATGAGCAGGGGAGGGGAAAAAATTACCAAAGTTTAGCTTAGAAAGTACCATAAGATGAATAAAGGATGCGTGATCTGTACCAATGTACCCAATAAATGAGAAGCACTACCGATATCACAAATGTGCAACTAATGCCAATAGCAACTGAAAGCACCGATTTGTGATGGCCACCGACTTGCTGAGATGAATCTGTTTCTGCAACTAAATAATCATTGATTTGTACTTATCCATTGATTATTAGGGTCTTAATTGACACATTAAAAGTATATTACCATTTATTGGTTTCAAAACACCCATACAAATTTGTGATGATGAAGTGGCGCATAGGAAGTTGTTTCCTGAAACACTATGGTTGCAAAAGTATAGTGTCAAACTATGTAACAAAAGGTCAAATAGAAAATAGAAAGAAAAAGAAATTTTTAGTTTATGGTTCACTTGGACATTTCATCATACCAGGATCCTTGACAGACTAGGTCATGGTCTCAGGTTTAAGCCTCAATACATAAGTAGATGATATTATGTACACTAAATAATGGTTTCCAGTCATAGCCATAATTCATGAGGTTCTTTATTTTATGAAGGTAAACTGAGACCAAGCAGATGCATCAGGAAGCCATAGCTTTGCTCTGTTACATTTCCACAAAGATAAATTGGATTAAATATGAATATGTTTATTCATGTGCTATTTCATATTTCTGACTTGAGCAAGGCAACAGAGTATGTCTAGCTACTCTAGCAAAGATTCTGAAGACAGATCCATCAGAAACCAAGGAGAAACAAGATAAGCAACATATTGACAAACCAAAATAGAGCTCTCAGATCACAAAGATAACAAATTAGTATGATATTTACATAGATCAAGCCATCGAGATAGAAGTCCATCTAAACATAATTAAGCCTATTGCCAAGTTTCTATAACTAGCGAGTAAAAATCGAAGTATCCTAGACAAAGACAAGGAGGATAAAAAATGGGGAATGCCAAAACCAAAATCTTCTGAATATTTGTTAGCCTAGGTTACCCTAGCCATACATATTTCTTAGTTTTGATGTTAAAAAAATAATTTTAATCAATTTTTTACATTATTATTTTATATTGTACTTTACTGCTTATTTCAATTTGTTTTACAGGTTTCAAAATATATAATTGTGATTCAAGAAGATCAACATTAAAATTCGGAATTATTTTATCTTTTTAAGATATCTTGTAAATGAATTTTAAAAGACCTTTGATTCAAACAAACATTTTCAAAATGAGGTAAAAAAAAACCACTTGGCAGAAAAGCCACTTGAAGAAAACAAAATTTTATAAAACTATTTTTCACTTCATAAATCGATTTCCACATTGATTCCATAAGGAACAATTTTCAAAATTGTTTCAAACCAAAGGTTGGAAAATTTTCCTACCTCGATGCATTAATTGATTACAGTTCTACTCATAATAGACCGAACTTCGATTACCAAACCGATTAGTTAGTTGTAACCATCCTAAATTGTTGCAACAACTGAAAATCAGTTATTTTGTTACAGACGGTTACAGTAGTTATAAAAACCCAACTATTTTCATTCTTTAACAAGTTTTTCATAATTTTCATCATCCTTCAAGAGTGAAAACCTCTGAGAAAAGTGCTACACAAGATTTCTTTCTACCTCATCAAGTTTCTAAGATCTAATCAAGATTTGTTGGATCAAAGGTCAAATTGAATTCATCTTAGATGGTTTGAGATTTCATCTCAAACCAGTGGTATTGTATTTTGCAATCCTTCTTAAAATTCTTCTAGGTTAGTAAGAAGTTTGTGTAATTTCTTGTGTTTTTTATGTAAACTGACATTTCAGGAGCCTGGTAAATCCTAGTGGTTTATCTTTTAATTGAAAAGGTCTTTTGGTTCAGAAAGCTCAAGTGGAGTAGACTTAAATTGCAGTTTCAATTCAAGTTGAATCATTTTAAAAATCTATGCTTTACTCTTTATCATTCTGTTGCACACGACTCTAGATTTCTTATTTCTGATTATTTGTCTGCAAATTTACTGTATTAAATCTATTTACTGCATTAATATTGAACCCAAGTATAACTCAAAGGTGTATGTAAACGCTCCAACGAGAAAAGCACAAGATCCAAAGTTCTTTAAAATTTTAACTCTAAGTTGTGAGACTTGACAATATTCATATTTCTCACCTGTAGCCTTTTGCTAAAATTTTTGGAGTAGGGCCACTGAGATTATTGAATGACAAGTCCCTATAAATGTATGGTTAAGTTACATAACTAACTATGAAGAATTGGATATAAGAACACAAAAAAATTTAAATCTAACACATACAAGAATGAGAGGCCTGTGAGATTTGCAACAAGTTGAGGAATCTGTCCTGATAGTTTGTTTTGATTGAGCCGCCTGAAAAACTTGGCAAGAATAAATTAGGAAGCAAACAATTAGAGAAAGAATAATGAATCAATTAACAAATAATACATATATTATTGTCCAATAGGTCAAGCCACACTCACAAGTAACTTAGATGTGTCAAAAAGCCCAATGAACTAGGAATTTCACCAACAAACTGGTTACCAGAAAGGTCAAGAGTCTGAAGCTCAGAAAGCTTTCCTATCTCAGCTGGGATGGGACCAGATAACTGATTATTCTGCAATGACCTAATACAATACATTGGGAAAACAAAGTTAGTGGTTGTAAATAGCTTAATGCCCTGTATAGTACTTTTTCATCACTCAACATTAGGTGGCAGATACAAATGTATGATTGCGGGATGATTTCAGTGAGACATGATAAAGGAATCAATGAGAACTTCACTCTGGCCATGAGATCTAAAACCCCTAGAAGTAAATAAGCACCAAAACAAAGCTTCTTCAACATATCTCTTCCAAATTCATTTTAGTGTCCAACTTCCCAAAGAGATATATGGCAGCAGAGCAGTCAAAGAGAAATGGCCTCAAGCAGCCAGTGCAAGGGCTGCATTCAACTATATGGGATCTACCTACTGACATGCCAGTAAACAGTCATCCCAAGCACTGAGGGCTAAGCCACAAGGCTACTCCCTGTTTGCTGGCTATTTCAGTGGTATAGTTGCCTCAAAATGCACCAATCTAGTAAAGATCCTGACAAATGTCAGCTAGATATCATCTCGTTTACACAAAAACAAGGAGTTGAAAGGAAAAAGGAAAAACTACGAAGTTGATATGAAAAAAGAGAAAGAAAACATTTTAAAATATCCATATATTTTCCCCTCCCTCGAAAAATTAAAAAAAAAAAAAAAACCTAGGGTATTTGATTTAAGTATTTCTTGTTTTCATTTTCAATGAAAATAGAAAATAATGTTAGAAACATGTTTGGATTAATTTTATTGAAAATGTTTCTCGAAAATATTTCCTAAAATGGACTGAAAAATGAAAATAGAAAAAAGTTGTTTTCATCATTTTTGTTTTCAAAAGTTGAAAACACGGTGGCACTATTATAAATAAACTAAATTTCATTAAACATAGTGACACTATTAAGAATTTGTGCAATTATATATATATATATATATAAGATTTTATTATTTATAATTTTTATTTCAAAAAATATAATTACATATATTCTTCTTTATTATTCAATATTTAATTTTAAAACTTTTAATTAATTAAAAATGGATAAAATTTTTATTATTTTCATTTCTTAGAATCAAAAAATAATAAATCAAATCAAACATGTTTTCTAAAATTTAAAATTCTAAAAATAAAAATCATTTTCAGAAACATTTTCAGAAAATGAAAATAAGAAATGAAAATAGAAAACATTTAGATAAACCAATCGCACCAACATTATCTGTTAGTAGTTAATTACTGAACCACTGATAAATGCAGCAATCAAATAACAAATTTCCCAAATTAGACTACATGTATCAGACTTTTCACTAACAGCAGAATCGAAACAACCACGTCAATGAAAATTTGAATACAACTTCTAGTCTGCTCCTGTTGCAATCCAGTGGAAAATATATATATATATATATATATATATATATACAAGAGAAGGCACTCACAATGCTCGGAGGTGGCTCAAATTGCCAATTCCTGAAGAAAGCGTTCCAGATAAACCCATACTGGCCATTTCCCTGAAAACAATAGCAAATTGCCACAAGAAACATAATAAAACTTTCACTCAGTGTTCAAAAAGAATTGTTAGAAAACTACTAATCAAATATCAAAACGAATAGTATCTGAGAATATAAATAAAACTGCGCCCTTACTTCTACCCCACCGTTTCAAAGCGAATAGAATCTATTAAAAGATAAACCCTACAAATTTTTTCCCATTAGACAAAATGTTAAATTAGGTTCATATTCACTGCCATAAAATAAAGGAAAATGTGCACAGCCAAAAGATGCACCATTAGAAGAAATAAAGTAGAATACACTTACAGGGAAATCACAAAACCCTCAGTAGAGCAACCGACCATATTCCAAGTACAAGGATCAACCGAATTAATATCCCAACCATCCATAACATGCAATTCATCTTTCATTTTGCTCTTCACGGACATCAAAGCAGCCACTAAAGGAGACAAAATAGTGAACAAAATTGCAATTTGTTACAATTTAATGAATCTCGACAAAAGTATACTTTGAAACAAACTAAATAGCAACTAACAATAAGACAAAGGTGTTTTTTTATCTGAAATGGACCAAACCTTCATAGTTCACACCCTTTGGAGAAAGAAGATTGTTAATGCCTTCAACTTCAAGCATTGGCAACAAATTCCATAAGAAAACCCAGAAAAGCCACTTCACACATTCCATGAAACAAGATCCCAAATCAAAGATTGGACCAAAAAGGTAGAAACTTATTCACTGGGGTCTTTTACTTCTGAGTTTCTGGTCACTTTGCTTCAATTCCCACACAAAGCAACTCTTTTTGGAAACCTCTGGACTGCCTCGGGAAAACCGAAGTTGAAAAGAACTTAACACAGCAAATAGAAAATCGAATTGAAGATCTTAAGACCAGGAGGACAGCTCGACATTTGGGAAAATGACAGTCGTTGTCGCTTGGTTTCTGGGTTAAACAACAACGTTATCCTATGTGGTAGTGATTCTCTACGACTGATTATATTTTTATCACGTGGTTTGTTTGTGTATCAATTTATCATAACCTTGGATGTTAATATCCGATGAATTAACGGTGGATATTAACTGATGGGTAGCTGGTGCACGTGATCGTGAGTTAGCTTAAAAGTTGGCAAATTGGCGGAGGTTTGACTCTTAGTATGGGAATGCTAGCTGGGGGCGCGAAAATTTGCGTTGTAGCCATTTGAAGGCTCGGCGCTCAAGAAAATGCTCTTAGAACTAAATCGTATATTTGACTGTCAACTGTAACTGTGCCATACATGGTGTGTACGCAAACTGAATTGTCTTCCTTCTAAAAACTATGGGCCAAATTACAAAAGATCCCTTTGATTTTCATGTATTTTAAATTTAAAATAAATAAAAAAAAGGGCTAAACCCACATCACATCCCTCCACGCAGAGGGATACGGAAATGTGGGACCATGGCTCTTTACGAACCTTTATAACTTTAAATATTGAAATTATAATTTTTTATATTTATTATTCATAAACTATCAATAAATTTATAATATTTTATAAAAAAATTATATTTATATAGAGTCTTCTAATTTTTTCACAAAAATTTATAATTATTCATATTTTTTTAGATAACAAGATATAAAAAAAATTACGAATTTGCATAAAAATAATTCAAGGAGGTAGGTAAATAAAAAAGCTGGTTAACAATTTTTATTAAGACGTGATAGTGGGGCCAAAACTGTAGATAAAATATACTGTCAATGGAGGGAAATTCTTAATAGCAAAAGGAAGGTAAAAAAAAAAAAATAGTGATCAGTATGATTTTTCAATATGGATGAGGTTAAGCATGTAAGAATTAACCATTTTTTGGACTTACACATTTTAATATTTTATGGACATTTATTAAGTCAATAATAATAATTAAAGGCTT
>JANHAO010002030.1:0-30271 GCA_026873985.1 Saraca asoca | reverse complement strand
TGCTTATACTTGATATATTATGTGTTTATTGTATATAGGCAACTAACTATATAATTTTTAGTTTAGATACTTATACTTGATTATGTGTTTATTAAAATTAAGATAGCTTAATAATAAAATTATTTGATTTCAGTGGAGGAGAAACTGCCTTAGGAAGGAATTTAATCATCTAATAATAATATACAATGTGTATAGCCGATTGAATTATTTGCTTTTCAGTATGAATGCTACAACTAGTTTCATATATAAATTTAATTTAGTTTCTTATATGAAATACATATATTGTTTTGATAATGTCATAAAAAATAAAATTCTACCTTTAAGATAAATTGGCTTTCATGAATTGTATATATAAAAATGCAGTTTGTACTTATATAGATGGATACAACAACACTTAAAATATTTCTTTCCTACAGCTTTCACTAGTGTTAGACATTATAAGAGAAGTACAATTGAGTGAATTTACTGAGACAGTAAGTAAATGATTATTATATATAGACTTTTTGTTAATTTGACATATTTTGATTTTAAATAGTTGATGTCTTTGGTGGTTGTTAATGGTAGAGAAAATCTCAATATGTAATATGGTTAATTCATTATTCCAAGTGACTTGGGAGTTTTCAAGGGAAAGTCTCTAAGAATCCAACTTTATTAACTTATCACAAAATTAATAGCTATATTTTTTTCCTTCCATAACAATACTCATTTATAAGGGTAATAAAAATAAGTGATTAACATCAACTCACATATAATCATTTGATAATTCAATTCTATAAACATAGTAAAAACATTAAATGTCAATATGTAAAACAAGTGTTCCAAAATCTACCACATATATGTATATGAATAACATTCCATACTCAGATATCATTATTACTTCTAAAAGCAAGGTTTAAAGAAAAGTTCAAATAACTTATAAAGTATCATAGAGAAAGATTTAAGTTTTAAAGTCATAATATAACTTTTATATAGCATATAGAATTGAAAGACCAAATTATCTACTCACTAATTCTAAGCTCATTGAGCTTAGTTTGAAGCTTTCATGCCTATCGGTCTACATCTTCAATCATGCTTTCCGACTTCACAACGAGGTGGCCTATCCTTAAAACCCAAAAGCTTACAAGCCTAGTTACAAAACCCTAGTCAAGGTCTAATTGAAAGTTCTTACTCAAGTTTGAAGTACCAATTTTACATTTCATAACCTAACTTAAGATGGCTTAAAATTACTCAACAAATCATAATATTCACCTACCATGGCTTAGTGTCTTGACTATTAATAATTCTTAAAATCCTTTACCATTTACTTAACATTTATCTTATAACAAGATAACACTTAATTGAGTCCAAAAATTGCATTTAGATGGTCACAAGGCTGGTTGGATAAAACCAAACTAGTTATTATAGTTTTAATTATAATTTACCTTTAAAGAGTCTTTAATTTATCCCTAACCGGTATTAAGTTAAATCCTCAATTTTAGCTATACAAAATAATTCAATTTTTTCCCATTTGGTTCAGCTATAATGGAAACTTAGCATGCGCAAGATTAAGACTTTTAAAGTAGTTTAAATGTAATATTTTTACTTTTAAATTAATTAAGACTATGCCTAGATGAAAGTTTGTTTAATTCAATATCAATTTTCTTAACTAAATTCCCAAATTAACTCATCCTACCCATAATCTCTAACAATTGTAATCCAATATAATTTAAATATCTCTCACAAGGTTTCACTTTGATTCTACCCAAAATTTGACTCACTAAGAACCTTAATCCATAATCTCCCAAATTTCCAATTGTACTTAAGATTTCATTTATAAACTGAATTTGAAATGGATTAGAGTTAATAGGAGAGGGTGTGTTTTACCTTAGAGCAACCCAATCAGGTCCTTTAAAGGAAGCCATAACCTAATTGGGTTTCATCTCATGTTGACAGTCATACCGACAATAGCAGTATCTAGTTAATCACAGGATGGTGAGGTCAACGCTGGTCAGAGCTAGGGCGAGATGACATAGAGTAATGACTAAGTGAGAAGACAAGTGTCAAAACTTGATAGCATTAGCTTATAGCAAGATCGGCTAAAAAAGTTCGGCCGCTAAGTAACAAAGCTCGTTGGTGAAAAATAGAGAAACCTATGCAAATGAACGGTGGCCAAAGTGAATGGAATGGCAAAGCTATTAGGGTTTTGTGCTCTCTATCTAGGGAAAAGCAGAGAATGAAGAAGGGGAAATCAGGGAGTAATTTCAATTAGTTAGGAGAAGTTTTAAGTGAAAAAAATAGAAAATTAGATGTTGAGGATTAATGATATAGTAAAAATAAATACTCACTTTAACTTCATTTAAATTTATGAAGTCTATTTATTTCACATATAATAAGTATAGTAAATAAATATGTTTTTTTTTTAAATTTGGCCATTTAAAACAAGTATCTTAATAGCACATTATGTACCCAAAACACTTAAAACTATAAATTAAATAAACTTTAATTACATT
Organism: Saraca asoca; assembly: GCA_026873985.1. Lineage (NCBI taxonomy): Eukaryota > Viridiplantae > Streptophyta > Magnoliopsida > Fabales > Fabaceae > Saraca > Saraca asoca. The sequence continues at coordinate 27,782 of JANHAO010002030.1, read as the reverse complement.
TTAAAAGAAAATACATTTTAAAACCCTTTTACCCATTAGTTCCAACCATTCCAAATTCTATAAGAAGAGATTTTACAAATGTTTCTCAAAAGTGTTTTAGGCATCACAAAATTTTTTTCCTTTAAAAAGAATTTGTTCTCAAATTCTATTACTGTCTTTGGTATAAGAAGTGATAGAAGTTACTTGATGTAAAAAATAATTTATCTACAAGTGGCACATAAATTAAACATCAAGTTCATGCCCCCTATTATATGCGGAACTTATACTATGCTACAAATGCTAACCACCTTTACATTCTATCTTAAGTTTGAATATTATACATAGCGTCTCATATACTATTAACTATTCCACTTTCTTGGGTTTTCTTTGGTAGTCTCAATGAAAAATATATATTAAACGTTTATACCTCTGTTTGAGCCTTGAATCAACCAGACATATAATAACTAATTTGTACCTTAATAATATATAATTTTTTAAAAAGTAATAGTAAATAAACCAATTATTATTTACATGTTAGATATCAAAGATAGCATATTAAGAAACTGTAAGCTTTTAGATAAAATAATTTGCTAAAACAACATATTAGTTGGACACATCATGCAATGAAAGCAACTAAAATAAAGTATTAAATCTATCTTTATTAATTAAAAAATTTCATTAACTAAAGTAATAGTTGAACAATCAGACTTTAAATCAACAATAGATGCTCCGTAGTTAAAATAATAATTTGAATGTACCTTAATTAAAATCTAAAATTAATTTAATAAAACACTATAAATAAACAAAAATTTTAGATTATAAAATACACCTTATAATACTATCACATTGTTTCATAAATATTTTTGTTATATTGCTATTCTCATTATGGAAAAAAAAAACTTTCTTATGAATTTTTTATTCATGATTATAGTGTAAATGTTTCCAAAGAATTTGAATTCATTTTTAATCATTGTTATAATGCAACAATTTGAAATCCCAAACTACCTAAAGGTTGCATAGTCCTATATCAATTCTAAGAATAGTTCTTACAATTATACTTGTACAACCCTAATCACCCATGCAACATTCCTCGCTTTATATATAAAACTAAGCAAAGCTTCCTATAACTCATTATCCTTTATTCGTTTGGTATAACGAACAAATAATTTAATCTATTTTCACCATTTCTTTTAACTTTAGACTATTGAAAATTTCTATAAATTTATCATCTCTAATAGATAAGGGCTCATATAAACTACTTCCTAGAGCTGTATTATTTGACTTAATCAATTAATCAAGAAAAAAACATTTATGAATGATTCAGGCTTAGGATAAGAAACCACAAAAATGTGAGGTACATATAAAGATAGATGTCGTTGTGCTATTTCACTTTTGGACAAATTGCATGAAATGTTTGACCTAAGTTCAATTGTATTTTTTAGTTTGGAAGTTCTAATGTATGAAAGTCATTCATAGGAATAATATAAGGCTAACCTATGTCAAATATTATAATTGAATGACTTATGATAGCTACCTTGAAATTGACATTTAGGTAGGTGGGCTAGAGTTCAAGATTCCAATTGGGGCAAGGAAAGAAACAAAGAGTTCAAACTCTAGAATTAGTAGAAATTAGAATTCTGACTTAATTTTTTTTTCATTGAATGCTCATTGTATATGAAATGACACATGGTTAGATATAAGGGTTTGTGTATTGTATGTGTTAGTGGACATGGAAAAACTGAGAGACTCCATTATGGGATGTGGAGATAAAATAACTTTTTCAAAAATAAGGTTCATTATTTATCATGTTCCAACTTTTGAAAACTTCTATTGTTTGCAAAATCAATATGGTCATACTATGAAAATAAAAAATCATAATTTAAACTATAATACACATTTCTTATGATAAATCATGACGAAAATAGGTAACTACCATTCATTCCAAAAACATGATTAAAATTCATGAATAGGTTATCCAAGAATTTAGTATAAAATTATAGAAAACTTATGATTTTAATTTCAAATAACGTTAAGTAATATAGAAAATAACCACTTAGCCTTTATACCTTGAGAAAGAAAAACTTGGATAACCATAATTTCTCTTAATTGGTAAATATAAATCAAAAAATAGTTTATACACATACACTTAAGCATTAAGAAACGCATACCATCGTTTAATAAAACTTAAGATTTTAAATATTCCTACATGAAGCATAGTAGAATATATAGTTATTATGCAAGGTAAACTTTAATAATGCAAGCAAAAGGAACTATTAACAATATTCTAAAAAGTTGAAAATATAACAAAAAATGAATATTGCAATGCACCATTGATCTCTCAAGATGTTGAAGAGAAAGAAAAACATTCTCCAAAATTTGGAAGTGAGATGCTAGGATCATAGCATAGAATTCTATCTAAGTATATGCATATGAACATATGGAAACGTTATAAAGGAATACAATAAAGCAGAGTCTTTACAATAGGCCTCACAATAAGCTTTAAAGGTAAAATCTATATAAAGTTTCATCAAAAACCTCTATGTTCAAGTGTTTTTATGCAAAATCAAAATCAAGCTCTAAGAAAATAATTTTCCAAAGGAAAAATGGTTGGTAAGGTACAATAACAAATATATGAAATTGTTAAGGGTTCCAGAATGACAAAGACTTACGAAGTGTTTGGAAGTAGTATAGACATATCCTTATTTATATTTTGTGTTCTCAGACATATAAACATAAACTTAGTATGTCTATCCCATATTGGTAGTTGTAGGCTCATACACCTAGACTATAAACCATACTCTAATACTATCTTTGTCAAGCCCTAACTTAGGAGCGCGACTGGCATAGGAAGACGTCTTGTGGTGTGCTCCTACAAGCTTTGTACATAGATTTATGATGCACTTTTTTTATAAAAGCTTTAAAGAAAGTAATAACTCAAAATTTCCCAAAATGCTTGCATTCTTGTTTCATTTCAAAGAAAGATTTTTATAAAAAAAAAAGGGTTTCCTATTTTCCAGATGTTTGCTAGGCCTATTAGCCCTCAAATTGTCCTATATTCACAGTAGTCACCACATATATGATAAAAACAACAACAACAATACACACATGAATATGTAGACATATCCTATTAATACATATTTCTAAACTGTCTTCAGTCTTTAACTTGGAGATTAGGTTGAAATGTCAATTTTGATACCTTAAAACAAAATATTTTTAAAATAGGAAACAAATGAGTTTTATTGAAACTCAGTGAGTGAATAATCTATTAGAAATTAATAATAATCCAAAATATGTGTTCCAAAGATATTATCATACACACACACATACACATTTCAATATTAAAACTACATTAAATTTTACCCCTAACAATATGAAAGCTTACTTTTCATGATCTAATAAGGTTTCAAGATAGATTCTATAAATTTAGGAAGTAGTCTTAGTGAATATAGCAAGTTTTCTACTCAAAAATAAATTTAGAAACCAAACTAGAAAACAATATAGAGATTATATCTTTATAGAACAACTCTTTTATGCCAAAATCACACATAAACCATACCTTATACTTTCAAATAATTCATGGTAAATAAGAAGAAATAAAAAAAGAATAACTTTAGCAATACACAAGTAGAATAAGAAGTAAAATCATTCAAACTAAGAATTAGGAGTCCCAATCATTCATGATAATTAATAATAAATAGATAGTTAAATAACTTATATGAAACATAAAAGTTCAAATAGTTTCAATGTAATAGTAGGATAGAAAGGGGAGTTCCCATAATTAACCATTCTTGTAATATCAATTCTCTCATTCTACTTATCCTTCCAACATATGACTCCCTTTGATCCCTCTAAATGTGTAATATGGCCATTTTATTATTCCAGGTGCATATGTGGATTTTCTAGGGAAAATCTCTAAGGACCTAACTTTATTAAATTATCATAAAATCAATAGCTATACTTTTTTCCCTTTATAATAATACCCATTCATAAGGACAATAAAAAAAAGTGATCAACATCAACTCACATATAACCATTTGATAATTAAATTATATAAACATGGCAAGAACTTTAAATGTCAATATGTGAAATAAGTGCTAATTAATGGCATGTGGCCCCTTCTTGTTTGTGAGGAGAGGATGGATGGAAGAGTAAATAGTAAGATATATGAGTGTATCTTAACGTTAAAATTGAGAGTAGATTACTCTAACCACTTCTAGATTTTGACTTAAAACCTAACTTCCCCTATTAGCGATAGAAACAAATGACATTAATTGGCTAGTTGAAATGGCAAAACTGTCTCTCTATTTTGAGCCAACTTATTTGTCTTCCAAGATTGGAGCTCCATTTCATTATTTTCTTTTCCTAAAATACATGATTAACTCTATTCCCATTTAGCTAAAGAAATATTTTTTCTCTACAAGTGGAATTAAAGTCAGAAGCTTGGCATTTTTTAGATGAAGTGAAGAACATTAGCTAAAAGGTTTGTGGCCATTTTCCCATTTGTATTTGTGTATATTCTATTGAAAGCTTTGTCTCAATTTAATAGCATTTATTTTACCTATGATTTTAGTGATTTATTATGGTTTCGTGTTTGTATTCACTGGTTAGTTATAGGTTTTTATCAATATAATACACACCATTTATTTTCTCTACAGATATTTTAATTTCTAAGCTGAAGTTAGATGTGGGTTTTTTATCTATTTAATATGCACCACTTATTTTTTGTGTGGATGTTTTGATTTTTGAGTTAAAAGTGAAATTTTGTGGCATTTAGTAGCATTTATTTTAGGGTGGTTTATGCAATGAAAATTTTTGTATTATAGCTTAAAAGTTTAGATGCATCAAATAGCATTTTTTAATACATATTTTCTAGTGAGTTATTTTTTGTATGTTTTAATTGGATTAATTTTTTCATTGTTAGCTGGAATCTTACTACCTTTCTATTTTATACATTTTTATTATCAGATTTATTTTCTATTTATTTATTTTATTATTGAATTGTTTAAGTTTTTTTGTAGCTAAGCAACTGTGTAGCAATACTGATTTATTGTCAGCATATTCCCTATACAAAATGAATGGTCTATGCAATGCATCAGTTGATTAGTTACTGATTGATAATTACACAAACAAATTGCAAGTATATTAATGGTTTGCAAATTGAAACAATTTCAGTGTGATGTATTTTTTTTAACCAAAACTTGAAGATTGCCTTAATACCAATACTTAGTGCTTGCCATGATACCAAGCTTCTCTATATTAATGAACTGAATAGTGCTATTGAATTGATGGATATTGTTAAGTGATAGGGAAAAAAATGCAAAATGCCATGCGAAAATGAATACTAGCATTGAATTGATAAAATGAACACTAAGTTATTCCCTTATTTATTCTATGTATAGAATAAATGTTTCTTGCATGTAGTTTCTTGTTACTAAACTTAGCTGCTAGCAATACTGATTTTAGGTGTTTTCCTGTTGTACAAAATAAAACGATGTTATTAGGCTACTTTGACCTTATATTGCACCATGGAGATGAGATTCGAAAAATTGCAAATGTTGACTCAAATCGATATTCATACTTAGACTTGACTGATGATGCATTGAATCAAATAATGAGTGGTAATGATGGCACAGGGCTGACAACTTAGTTGGAATATGAAGTAGCACATGAAAAAGGAATGAGTTCCATTAAAGGAGACAATGAAATTCTGTAGATGTTTAAGCTAAACATAATGGCCACTAAAATTGATGTTTTTGTCAATTTAATCCCTTATCAACCATTAGTGACAGAGGTACCAATTTCTTAAGTTACTCAACTAACTCCTCGTGATCCCAATACAATTGTTGGAAAAGCTGATAAGACTCAAACTACTAATGCAATGTACAAGGGTGGGCGTGTGGCTAACAATGAAGAAGATGTAGTTAGCCCTGACACTTTTAGGCCCCATAATTCAAGACAGTGAGATTGGGGTGACTACTTTTGTGGCTCTGACTAGAATCCCTTTAGGGATGACTTTGTGGCATATAAATGTGACATTAAATCCTACCCCACCACCAAGCATTGTTGCAAGTAAATGTGACAATGATTAAGCCACCTTCTAGCAGGTATTGCTCTCTTTTTGAAGTACTTATCTTTTGGCTGTGTGTGTTTGCTAGTATAGTCTATTAGGGTGTTATTTAGGTTAGTATATCTTTGTAAACATTGATATGCAAGTGGTCCAAAAGGTATCTTTTTTAAGCCTTTGTTTAAGGCTATCTACTAAATGTAGATAATATAGGAGGGGGTTGTCCTTTTAGATTAGATTTGTTTGGAGCTACAATTGTCCATATGCATATCTATACAGGGTGCAATTTTAAGATCTGTTATGGTCCCCACATGTATGTCTCTTATATGGGTACAATAAAAGTCTTATAGGGAATTATGGGAAATATTTTTTAAACAATCATAACAATGCAAATCATTAATATACAATCAATACAAGTCAATGGCTTTTCTATTCATCTATGCATTCTTTTTGTTTATGTGCATTGTTTCTCTTTTTTTTTACCAAACTATTTAAGAAATTAACAAATATGACAATTAAATCTTTTCAATCAAATAACAGCTTAATGATGAAATTCTTGGATCTTATCATCACACTTAATATCGTTACAAAATCTCCAAGTGTGATTTCATTTTCAAACCAATCCAATTAATATAATTTTAAAAATTCCAAGTGTAATTTGATAATCAAATTACAATTATTTCATTATCAAATTCAATAAAATTACATAAAATATATTCATTATGTTCAGCTTTTAGTATTTTGCAGAAAAAGTAAAATATATTATTAATAAACAAAATTAAACTTAAAAAAACAAAACACACTAAATTGATTAGAAAATTCAATCAAATTACACAATTCTCTTATTGGAAAATGATTCGGTTCCATTGCATAAAGGGGGTTCCAATACATACATGGCATTATGTCGATATTCAAAATTATTAGCAATTTTCAAAGTCATAATTGATACAAAAAGTAGAATAATTCTACTTCATTAATATCACTGAGAACACTAACACAATGAACATAATGCATATGCAAAAATTTTCAAAAACTATCAACTTCAAGTTTAAAAAAGTTATCTCCAACTTCACAACCTTTTCCCTTAAATTAGTGCAATTTCTCTTCAGCATTTCAATTCCCTCTTCATTGTTCCATTAAGCCACTATCAACTACATCATCTCCTTAAGTAGAGTTTGAACCAACACATCACTCAAAAAAATTGCATCTTCCTTTTTTACATGTAAAGAAAAGTTGTCTCAAAAATTTTTACACCAACTTTGTTCCCATACCAATATTGTCAATTTCAACATAGATCCTCCCCTCCCTCCATTTTCATTAATGCTAGAGGAAGCCATGGATTTTGCCTAGTTTACAATCTACAAAAATGAAAAAAAAAAGGGTGAACAAATAAAGGAGAAAAGATGGCAAAAATAAATATGAATGGCATAAATATTTCATACCTTTGTAATGTCACAAATTAGTCTTGTGAATCAATTCGACAGGCAAAATTTTAAACAAAATTTGGCTAGAAGATCAAGCATGAAGAGGATGCCTTATGATGCAAATTTGGGAGCAAATACATTTGTGTATTACTTTATCTAATTTTCCTGTTTTGGGGATATTTGTATCTTTTGAGCATAGATTGTTTGTTTAGTGTAACTAGAAAAGCAAATGATTGCAATCTTTGTATTTTTATCTTTGCATCCATATGAGATGGCACATTAGAATCCTTTCGAGCTAAGAGAAAAGCCTTTATGATAATTCAGAAAAAGTACATGTACTTATGCTATTAGAACTTTGGCTTAAAATGCTCGTTAAGAAAGGCATGTCAGGTGACTCAGATGAGCATTGTGGCACAAGCTAGGTATCAAAGTGTAGTGGCTTAAAGATTCTCCTGCACACTCAAAATTATATAATGAATAATATATTAATAAAATAAAATTATCTCTCTCTTTATTTAAAAAATCTTTTCTTGATATACACTAAAGGCTAATTATATGGTGCATTCTTTGAGACTCGATTTATGCAAGCTCATGTTTACTTGTAGAGATGTTACTCATAAAATTTTGATTGTATGGGCGACAAAATCTACAATACCCCATTTATCTATCCAAGTGCAGCTCAAATTTATTAAAAGGTTAGCATGCTAGGCAAGAGTTGGCATTATTCACTGTACAGTCTCAACTAGAGAGCTACCAACTCATGACAATTTGCTTTGCTTTTACCAAACCTCCTTTTCATTTTTTACCCAAATGCCTACTGCAATTGAAGCTAATGTAAAGGATTTTATGGCAAAGAGTAATATAGGCAATTTTGTCTATAAAATTGACACCCTTCCCTCCAGCAAGGCAAGGGTCCACACTACAAGTAGGGCCTGCAAAAAGTAAGCCCATTTTTACTTTTTGGATGGGAAACTAACGGTAGGGGCTAGGTGAAATTTCAGTGCCAAAAGGAGGGGAAGTTAGGTTAATTTCTCAAAAATGGGGGATGCTTGTGTAATTAAATCTAAACTTAAGGGAGATTGGAGAAATTTAACCTAAAATTAAAGGTTAAATTTATCTGGAGATTGGAGAAATTTAACCTAAAATTAAAGGTTAAATATAACTATAGCTCCCCATAGTATCACTCAATTTTTAATTAGATCATTATAATTTAAAAACTTTAGATCCTTATATTTATTTTTCATTTCTAATTGGATATTTCTTATCATTTTCTTGTTTGATTTTATTAGCAATTGACACATATGAATAACATTATTTTGATATGATTTAATGATTGTTGATAAAGAGCTTCCACACAATTTCTATTTGTATTCAAGAGGCAAGTAACTTAGAAAAAATTAGAACATTTCATGAAATTGTTTCATTTTTAGAGGGAAATGATGGGTCACTTATCTCTCACTTCATAAACTACTAATAAATCGCTATTTATGTAGACCAATTGTTAATAAAATTTAACAAAATATAAAGTATCCAATTAGAAATATAAATAAGTATAAGGATCCAATTCAAAATTTTTTAAATTATAGAGACCTAATTAGAAAATGAATGAAACTATAGAGAGTAGTAGAGTAATTTAATCAAAGTTAAATTATTCTGTTACTTCTTATAGTTTCATTAAATTTTTAGGTCTTAATAATGTAAAAGTTTAGAATTAGATCTTATATTTATTTTTTACTTTTAATTGAATACCTTTTATTATCTTTCTTTAGGTTTGATTAGTAATCAACATACATAAACAACAATATATTAATAGTTTATGAATAGAAAAACATGACTCCAATTTTTATTCTAAAAATAAAATAATTTCGTAAAATGTCATAATATGTTATTTGCCACTAAAAATACAAACACAAAAGGAATATAATATTGTTGACGATGGATTTTGATTCTGCCAAAATCCCGCCAATTGGAGAAGTTCTTTTGGACTCCAACTATACTCCAATTGAGCAGATATGAAGTAATGATAGAAAACATAAGGGAAGCGGGGAAAGCCAGATAAAAATAAGATTTTTAACGTAGTTCAGTCAAATCTGAGCGGTACCAGACCTTACATTCATGATAATGTTATTGCTTTGAGAAAAATTCTACAGAGTTTCAGTATAACTCTCTTGGCTTGCTTACAATGGTCTCTCTCCTCCTCTTGATAAAGGTTGGAAGGTTATAAATATAATTTTACAAGTTGTAATTCTATTACATCAAATATTAAATGTACAAGACAGAATGAACATTTGTAAATCAGCTTTTGTAGGTTATTTTCTGTAGGGTGGTCCCCTTGTCGGCCTACTAGGTTAGATAGCTGACACGAGCTGGTTTGGTGCCCCATCGCACTGAGCTTTATGGCTGTTGTTGCGTCTCGTGAGTTGTTCTTGGCTCAGGGTCACTTCGGATCTTCACATAATAACGACGAGCTCGTGAAGTGAGCTCACGCAGAGCAGGTTGCTGGCTATGCCAGTTGGACCTCTCTTGTTTAGACCTCATCCTAGTTTGGAGCCTCGTTAACCCATTTTCTCTTGTTCCAAAATATGCCTATAACAAATATTTTTATCAACAATGATAAGTTACTTCAATAAAATGTGGCGCACATATGTCAATTATTAATAGGATTTAACCAAATGTATCAAATAGTATCAAATTAAAACAAAAAAAATAAATATAAAAACTAATTTAAAACTTTTAAACTATTAAGAACTGAATTAAAAGTTGAGTAAAATTAAGGAATAACAAAATAATTTGATTTAAAAATAATTGCACTAAATTTTTTACACTATTTTCACATAACAAAAGAAGTGTAATCTACACAGTTATTCACACAATAAAAAAGGTGTGGACCCTACAGATTATCATGACACTTGTGTCTCCCTCGTTGTGTAAAAACGGTGTAAAAAAATGTTTTTCTAACATAACTCTAAAAACTAATCTCCTTATTATTTTATATATCTAACTAATCTTAATTATTTATATGACTAATAGTTACTCCTTCCATTTTCTGTTATCTGTCGTTTTGAAGAAATTTTTTTTATCTGTTGCTAAAACTAACAATACACTTATTATCTTTTTTCTATTTTTATGTTTATTATAATAATTAATGTTCAGTTGCTTTTATACATCAATTAATCTTTAGTAAAAGATAAATGAATAAAACGTGATTTTTTTTTTAGGATTCATGGTATTTGTTAGTTTTATGAATTGTTGTGCATCTACTTTAAACACTAAATAAAAAGAAACGAGGGAAGTATTTTTAATTATAATGTATTGCCAAACTAACACTAACCACATTTGACCAAATGCTGAAAATTTGTTCATCTTATTTCTAATTTATTTCTTGTGTTCATGTAATACAATATTTTTCAATAATTTACAGGTGTCACATAAATTGGATTTAATATGGGTTTGTGATTCATTTTGCCCAATATATTATAATGTTGGGAAGTATGGGTCCTAGCGCAATGATTTTTTTGATGTGTACCAGTATGATGATTTAATCATTTTTATTATTATTAAAAAGATGAGGCATTTTAGGGTTTTTTTTAAATTGTATAAAATCACTTATTTTTTTCACAAATCGATTGGATTAAATTGAGTCAAAGGATTTTGGACCATCCTAATTATCATAAATAAGAAATTTTGGTTAATTCAAAAGTATGGTGTAATTTATGAACAAGGTTTTTTTTTTCTTTAAGTTTTTGCAAATTTTGATTGGCAAAACCGCAAAAGCTTTGGACAAATGTTATTTACTTGCACATAAAAAGTTCTTTTCTTATACCTTTCACGGTATTAGAAAAGTAACAATTTGATAAGTTGTTTTGGTCGAAGATGATTAGGCATTTGTCTATTTGAGGACCCCCCTTTTTTTTGTCTAATTCTATACATAAATCAAATTTCTTGTATTTTAAAATATAATAAATTAACTAAAACTATATTATAAAATAAAATAACACAAAAGATTTTAAGTATAGTTGAAATTTGGGCAGAGATAGTGAAAAAGATTAAAATATTATTTTAATCCTTTACAAATATAAGTTTTTAATTTAATTTTTATTTTTAAATTTTTTTGATATATTTAATTTTCTTTTATTGAATCTTTCCTTATCTACCTTAAATTCTATTAACTAAAATAATAATATAAAAATTTAAAGTTTTACTTGATGTTCTGTAATACTTGCATGAAGGTTGAATATAATTTATATAATAGTAAGTATTTATGTAAATTAAAATAAAATTATATTAAATGATAAAAAAGATAAAAGTAAATTAATTATCACGTATATTAACTTTTAAAATAAACTTATATAATTAGTTTAGAATATAAACGATGTCACATAAATATTAGATGACGTTACATAAAATTTTAGATTATCATATTATTAATTTTATTAACAAACATTAAAGTTGGATAAATAAAATGACTTAATTGAATAAGATCATATTAAAAGAATTGTATCATTGAAAGACTAAAATATGTTTTAGTAGGATGGTAATTTTTGATATGATACCATAATCAAACATAAGCACTAGATGCTTTATATGAGTTCAAGATGAACTTTTACATATTCAAATTGGAAATAAATAAATTCATTTAACACGAATAATAAATAAATTGAATTAGAATTGATTTAAAATTAAATAGATTAACAAGTTAATTCATTTAAGAATTTATTCTAAAATTTTAAAATTATTATTTAAAAAAAAATAAAATAAAATTATAAATATTTATATTTAATAAAAATAAAAATAAAAATAAAAATAAAATTTTAATAAATTATAATAAAAATTTAATAAAATATCAAATCAATGATTAAAATATTTTTAATATATCATAAATTAACTATAAATAATTAAATATAATAAATAAATTTAAAATATAAATTTTATTAATTAAAATTATTAAATAAATTAAATATGTTAACTCATGTTAATATATTTAATAAACAAATAAATATGATATAATATCATTATTATTTGACCAGATTAAATTTATTCGAATTATTTGAGTGCTTTGACGCAGCCCAAATCCAATCTGCAAATCGGATTGCCAACCGTAGCTTTCCTAATCTCCTACCTTGTGGTTGTCAAAAAGCCAAAGCAACCTAGGACAAGTGTCTCGTGGGTGTCGACACGTGGAAGAAGGAGATAAACCTTGTGCTTTGTTCCTTGGACCACAGTTGAAATATGTATGGAAGGAACTTTATAGAATTTGGAGGAATATTTAAAAACGAGAAATTTTGTAACAATGATTTCAACGAAGGCAGAAGATTTACCTTATTTATTATATATTAGAAAATCTAATATGTTTGAAATTAATTTTGAAGGAAGGATTAGCAAAAGTGTTCAATTAGAAAAGATCAAAAAATTATTCTTAGCTCAATATTGCTTATAACCAATATTTGATTATTTTATTACAAAGTAAGCTTCAAATTGTATAAATTATTATATACACCTCAACAAGATGAATTAAAATTCAAATTTGTTCATTACTATATAAATTAGAAAAGATGAATTATTATATAAATTATTATATCAAATGATGCATCTTTTGGTCCATTACTACTCCAAATAAGCTAATGAGTTTATGTTACTTAAAATTAATTAATTATGTTCTATTGTGGAAAAAATGATATACATGCATCTAACCTTGATTTCTAGTCAAAGGGAAAAATCAAATTAAAAAATTTATTAATATTATTATCACAAATCAACAGAAACATCTACCAATTTTAAAAGATGGATAACTCATGAATTAAGAAAAAAAATATGATTTCGCTAATAAATAGTAAATGTGATTTCTCTTTATTGACCAATTTGAAAAAAAAAAGAAAACAAAGATAAAACCAAAATAAAAAGGATAGCTATTTCCATTTTTTGGCAATGAATTTTCTTTTGAAAATACACTAACTTCAATCACCCTTGGAAAAAAGACCAATATGACTTATAAAAAAAAAACAAATGTTACATTTTGATCCCTAAAATATCACTATTTTATTTCTGTCATCATATTAAATTTTAATATTATAATCATTCACATTTCATTATATATTATTCAACTATTAAAAATAACATTATTAAAAAAATTTTAATATTACTATGTAACACATACTATGCAGATGTTAATCTGCATAAATAATTGTTATGAATATGATGAAAATGAAATAACTATTATTTTTTTAAAGTTTCATTTATTTTTGGTAGAAAAAATTTTGTTACCATTTGAAAAAATATTTAAGATGAAACGTAACTTTAATTTTGTTGTTGAATGGTTTTGTGGGCAAGATAAGATTTTTCTTTATTACTTTTCTTTTTATAAAATATAAATAATTAATTTCAATTTATTTCTTTCACGGGGAAGGAAAGTCTTCCCAACAAAGCTACCTATCTCACATGCCTCTCTATCCATTTTCGGATTATGGTATGCAATAAATATTTCATTTTTCTTTAATTTTTCGTGCTTTAAAATATTTTCTTTCCTTGAATAACTAGATATCTTATTTTTTTTCAATAATATTTTATGTTAAATGGATAAAGATTATATTTAGCCCATAATATCTTTTCCAATTTTCTTACTTTTGTTGTTGGATTTTACTTTTCAGTTTGAGACTCTTTTCTTTTTCCGATTACAATTATATAATAAATCTTTTCTGTTGGATTCATATGACAAATAGATATTTTCCACAATAAAATAGCATAAATTATATTCACATATTTTAAAGTTTGATTGAATCACATTTATCTCTTTTTATTTTTTAAATCATGTATTTGCTTTTTAATTTTTTTTCTATATTCATATTTATCTTTTTTTATTGTAGTAAAAATAGATGGATAGAAATATAATTGAAATAAATTTTAGATGAATTTAATTTAAAAAAATAATTTAGATTAGATCACGTGTAATCTTGCATATAAGGATGACGTGAACGTGACGTTTTCAACTTTTTTGTTTAGTAAATACATTATCAATTTTGTTTTGATAATTCTCAAATTTATTAATATCCAGAAAAAGGAAGAAAATAAAAGAAAATTAATAATTTCACAAATTTTTTTGCTATTATAATTTCACTTTATTGACATTTTGGTAAATTTGTTAGATTTTCAAGAGTACTTGCAACATGCAATCTTAAATTTGGAGAAAAGAAAAAGACAGAAAAGGAAGTCAGCGGCGACAGAAAGGTCTGCCGTTAACACAAAACTTTGCAGCCTTAAATGGAAACATAAATTAATTTTTGAAAAAAAGAAAAAAAAAGTCATAACTTTTTTTCCATCTTATTTTTTTCTGCCATTTTGCGAATTACAATATTAGCCCAGTGCAACAAATTTTGCTAATAAAATTTAATTTTAATTATTTGCACGGACGTGAAATTATTCTTAACCAAATTGTATTATTTATCTGACTTAACAATTAATCCAAAAGAAAATTTGGGTATTTAAATACTGTATTGTTTGTTCCTGGTTTACCTTGAATTTTCCTCCTTAATTTTTTACTAGCTGTAAGCTTATAATTTTATTTTTTCGGCTTTTTTCAACTTTCAAGCAGCATTGGAAAAACCAACAGCCAATTGGTTTATTCACCTCTTGAAATTTGTAAGTTGTTTTGAAATTCTGAGAAACAGTCAGCTTCCTGCTCATTTCTTTCTTTTATATTTTATATTTTATATTTTTATTTTCTGGCTTGTGTAAAAAAAAAAAAAATCTAAAATACTAGATTACAACTTAAGAGAGCTTGCTCTGAAATGTGGAATCCCTGAGACAGATCATGATCTATGCATTCTGAAGAATATCCAGAGATTGATGCTGCTATTTTCTCCCCTAAATTCTTGGAGATGTGTTTCCAAATTGTTATATGTTCTTAATTTACACTTAAGTTTCAGCTTTCTGGCTGAGAAAAATGTTGGGTATGAAGCAGATTTATGCAAAAGGTTAAATTAAATTCTCATGCTCTTGTTTTGAAAAGGCTTTGGTATGTTTTGGAGAGATAGAGAGCTTTTGCTTCTGTTCAGTTGCTCTTAATATTTGGAGTAATCACTCTCTCTCTCTCTCTCTCTATATATATATATATATAATTGAAAATGCTCATCCAAGTTTGTTATTTTTTAATCTGTTTTGTCAAAAATTGCTTAGGATAATTAGCCAAGTGGGTTTTACATTTTAAATTTTCAGAAGATATTTTTGTAATACATATTTGTTAATTTGCTTTTAATGGCCATTTGTTTTTAATCCTGTGTAAGGATAAACTTCTGAGGTGAATTCCTGATTTCAGTTTCTGAAGTGGGACAAGAAAGCATTCATCAAAGAGGATTATGGAGAAAAAGTCTGGAACTTCTATTAAGACATACATTTTTTTTTCTTTCAAATTCTTCACGCCGGCCTTGAAAGTTATGACTTTTTGTTTCGATTTAATTGTTGTAGCTAAAGTTCAAAATGAGTCTAGTGTAGTTTAATGAATTTAGGTTGATGTAAAGCCAAAGTTTTGATCTTTTTGTGTCTTTCTTCTTGCTGAATGAAATTTGCTTGTGGGGCTTGCTCTTTTCCTTCATGGCATCCTCGAGAAGGTTATAACCATTAATGCGTTTGCTGAAATATTATGAAGTTTTGATTTTGATTTTGCAATGGTTTTACACCCAGATAATCCAAAGTTCTGATTTTTTTTAATTGATTTCTGATGTTGATGATGTTGTTCTGATTATACAGATTTAAAGGGTATTATTCAATACATCAATGGAGGCAAGAAAAGGTATCTGTTCTGGGATTATATTGTTAGGACCAGAAGATCCATCATCTTATTGCATGATTCGAATGACTGAATCGCCAACCCACACTTATGTTCCTGAAGCAGCAGTAGCTGCGGTAACTGTTGGTGGCAGTGATGGTTCTTCTGCCGTTGGTGCCAGTGATGGTCCCGCTGCCGTTGGTGGCAGCAACGGTGCTGCTGGAGAAGGTATCAGCTCTAGGGTTACATTCTTAGGACCAGAAGTTCCATCATCTTATCGCACGATTCCAATGACCGAATCATCACCCCACAACCATGTTCCTGAAGCAGCAGTTGCTGCAACTGCTGTTGGTGGCGGTGACGGTGCTCCTGACATTGGTGGCAGCATGGGTGCTGCTGCTGCTGCACCGGTAGGATTTGGTGCTTCACCGGTGAATGTAGGAATGGATGGAGCAGCAATGAAGAAGAAACGAGGAAGGCCAAGGAAATATGGACCAGATGGGTCAATTACTTTCCCATTGTCACCTGTGCCAATCTCATCATGTCCACCGCCTTCAAATAAATTTTCATCTGGGACGCGTGTGGCACCTGTGCCAATTTCATCATGTGCACCGCCTTCAAATAACTTTTCATCTAAGAAGCGTGGGAGAGACTTCAAGCCGTGTAAGAAACCTTCGAAGGAGTTGTTTGGTAATGATTCGAATGTCAAAAGATCAAAATGCATTGACTTTACTTATTTATTTATTTTTGGGAAAGTTATCTGTTATCAATATTGTTTGTGTCCTCAATGTAGTTTATCAAATGAGTTTCAATTTAATGGTGCCCATTTCTTTTCTGATTAGTGTTTGTTGATTCTTTCTGTGATTGTTAAATCAGGTGATATGCTTTAATCTTAGATGATTTTGGTTTCGATGCTTATGTATCTTCTGGAAAAATACTATTGCCAAAATTGTATGTGGGAGTAATTTGGTTTATCAAGTGAGTGGCGTCTTGATGTTCCCTGCCTTTCTTTTTTGATGAACAGTTGTACTATCTTTCTGTTTATGATAGTGCAATTATTTGTCTAAATGAGGGTTTGTGTGTTGTGTCAGACTCCTAATCAACTTTCCTTTGATCCTATAAGAAAATATTCAGATTTGGAAGAATTTTTTCGGAGCAAACTGGACTTGATTAATTTAGATTTGTTTCCGTTAATGGAAAAGTTAGGTTTTTGTTTTAATTATTAATTATTCTTTGTGCGGCTTCATTATTACTTCTACCAATTTTAATACCTTTTGTGGTCCTTGTCAGATGCATTAGATGAAGAGTCCTGTATTTCTTGAGTGATAACCTTGTTATGTAGTAGGATTTCATTCCTTATCTATTTGATGAGGGTGTTGTCTTAAGAGTTATATTGACATTGACCTTCAATTCTGCATGGTCCATTTTATATATAAAGTGCGACACATGTAAGCCCTTGCTGGATTTGTGGCTAATATTAGCCTACTCATACTTGTTATTTTTGCTTGGGCACAATAGAACTTATGTCCCTCATTCATGCTGGAGAAGATAAGATTAATTTTATGTTGTAGAATTTTGGCCAGATTAATTGGTGTTAGGCTATGACCAGCAAGAAAGGTCGGTTTATTTTGTTCATTCCTGAGTTGGGAAGGTAGGAGTGGATGTATTTTGTCTGTACTTTCTGGGGAGTTGCTGACAGTTGACACAAGTTTGATGGCTTCTAAATGGTGTTAATAAGCGTACATGCACACATGTGCACACAAGTTATAAATATCTTAGGCTTGTTTAGTATGGAACTAATAGTCTTAATATAAAAACATTGAAAGTACTGTGGTTGAAAGTTACTCTTTCCTTGGTGCTTGAGATATGGCTTTGATGAATTTTTGGCTTGACCTGGAATAAGTATTTTTTTGTGCATTCATGTCAGTATTAGTTTATCTACCATGATCTGCTTTTTGACTTACTCTGCTTGATAGATTATGGAAATGTCACCATGCTAATTGCTTTTTGTTTTAAATTGCTCTCAGCTGCAAAGATAATTGGTAACATATGTAATCTGGGAAAAGAGATGACTACTTTTGTAGCCATTATTAGTTAACTTAAATTTCAACTTCCATTTCTGTTAATATTCATTTTTTGTTACTTTCATAGGTGATGGTTTTGAATGGTGTACCGGTTCAAAGTATCAGAGTCATATCATGATGATTAATTCTGGCGAGGTATGTTTGATTTTGAAGGGAGAAAATTCAATTGTTTAGCTTTGATTTCTATGTATGAGTTTGCTTCTAATTTCTCCTTCCATTTTTCTATTTTTTTCCCCTTTTCTTCCTTTATGATGTTGTGGTCCTAAATGTTTCCATGGCTATTGGTCATTTGATCTTTTGTTCCAAATCTGTGATGCTCATCTAATGTGGTTTTGAGTTTGCAATTTCATAAAGACCTTTATTAATAAATATGTTTATTGAATTTATGTATGTATAGTAGTAAAATGCCATTACTTCTACTTTTAAGCATGAAAAAAGTGGACAGCATTTATATTTCAGAGATTTTACCTTCCAAGCATGATGCTGAGTATGGTTGACAACTGAAATGGGATTTCAAATGTTGCATTAGTTTTGATGATGTCAACATTGTCATGATTAGTTCAATAGTTGCTTGGTATAGTAGGGAAAGCTGCATACATTGAGGGCCAAATATTGAGAATTAGTTTCTCTGTTCAATACCAGAGTTGATCTTCGTATGGAGAATTATGGCAAAAATCATGTGTGTCGTATACTAAATATTTCTCTTGGGAAATTAATGCTATTAAATCCTATGTAGAAATAGATAAGCAGTTTTATAACTTGGACATATGCACTTGGATTGATCCTTTGACACAATTTTTTACCGAGTTTGAAATTTTTCTGTTTTTTACCCTCTTTGGTTTGATCAGATTCTGAAAGACATTTTTTTATATTGTGCAGATAAATCTAATTTCTTCGCCTGTGTTGTTTTGCTTATGCTATTAATTTCAATCTCGAGTATTTGTTCAGAAATCATGATTTGTTTCTCATTCCTGATATTTGCATTGATTTAAGATCATATTTGAAATTGCTTGTACAATTTGCTACTCTTCACCTTCATTCTTCTCATGCTTTTACTTGTTTGATGAATGGCATCTTCGTTTTTTTCCTGTATTTATTTCTTCATAAATAAAGATAAAAGCTTGATTGTGTACTTGTTTCTATATTTGGCAGATGGAAGCATTGTTCAGATATTTCCCTAACCATGTTTTATATTTGTGATGCTAATTATTCCTGTGGTCCTGCATGACCAAATAGATTTATTTTGCTTTACTCTTTGGTTTTTACAGGACATTACATCGAGTTTGATATCATTTGCGCAAAAAGGACCTGGAAACCGAACTGTTTGTGTCCTATCTGCTACTGGTTTAATTTCAGAAGTTACACTTCGTCAGCATAATTGTGGCAGTGGTGTCGTTCACTATGAGGTGCAATAGCAAATCATATCACTATTACATGTTATATATATTTTTATTTCTAAACTTGTTTTTTTTCATAATGGCATTTTACTGCAATTTCAGTTAGATAATTGGCAACTCTAAATTGATTTCAAATTGCTTTATGAAATTATTTGGAACTGTGTCAAAATGCACCTTGTTCTACTTTATTTTGGTCTATATATTTAATATTATATGTCGTCTGAACTTGAACCTGACTAAAAAAACCTGTGTGCCGTTGTTTCTTTGTTGGATGTTGATGTTAATCTTTTTGAGTAAACTTACGATTTTGGGAGTTACTTTTTTAATTTCATGGTTGGCATCTGTGTGATGGTTGCTATCAAATGCATGAAAGAGAGTCTGATTTGGTTCTATATTTCTGAAAAAAGTTAATTTTCTTCCAGGGGCTGTTTGATATTATTTCTTTGGTTGGCTCATTCATTCCTTGTGAGATTGATGGAAGAAGAAGCCTACAAGGCGGGATGAGTATCACTTTAGTGAACTCTCATGATTTTATTGTAGGCGGTGGAGTTTCTGGTCCTCTTCTTGCTGCTAGTCCTGTGCAGGTAAACGTCCCCTTTTCTCCTCTTTGGTTGGAAGGTATTCCACTTGGGGTACACTTAATAGGATGTGATCATGTGAATAAATCTTTCTTTCTGGCATTTTTGTTGTACTCAAATAAATTTGTATTGATGTGTATTTTTATAACTTTTGGAAAATTTTTCCTACTTTTACAACTTTTTGTGCTTTTTCAAAAGAAGTTGTAACTTTTTCATAAAAAAAGGTTCTCAAAAATTTTTGTGATGCAACTTGTGTTGATGAAATTGCAACTTCTTGTGTACTTATTACATGTAATGTCTGTATGAAGTTGCAACTTTCATGAAAAGTTTTCTTTGAAAGAAACTTGAAAATTCTCCAATTATGTATCAAAGCGTTAACCTTGTTTGGATGGTAAGGTTGATCCATAACAGCATTCATGAGAAGATATTTATTAAGAATGAAACATGGAAATGAACTATACAGAGCTTGTTTGGAAAAGTATGAAAACGAACTTCTCTCCAAAAGCTACTATCAGAAACTTCCCTTGCAAGGAGAAAAGTCTGTTCTATGTCTTTTTCCAAACACACTCATAATGTTTACAACATAGAGCATTAATAGTGGCTAGTTTGCATACCTTAATAAATAGAGGAGCTCAAAATGAAAATTCTCTTGTAAGACTTATGCATCTCCTCTGTAATATCAGGTGGTACTGGGCAGTTTTGAACTTCTTAAGCCTAAAGAAGGAGGTCTGAAACGAAAGAGGTCCAAGTCTGATAAGGCAGTGGCTAGTGATGCCCCAGGCATGGCTGTCTCTCCTAAGTCTACTAATGCAGTGGCTAATGGTGCCCCAAGCATGGCTGTGCGTGCTGCTGCCCCTGCTCCTAACGCTGAAAAAGAGGATGACATGAGTGGACAAGCAGTGCAAAATCCTGGAGCTATGAACTCAAACCTTACATCTCCCTCTTCCTTTGTCCAAGAAAACTGGGCTGGCATGCACTCTGTGCTGGACTCGGGAGCATCAGCCTCTGATGCCAACATGTCTTTGTTTGATGATTAAGTTGGAGATCAACCTGCAGCCGGGTATCCTGAAGTGGTCTTGCTGATAACCGACCTGGTTATTTAAATCTTTCAAGTAGCTGTTTTCTATCATCTAGATTATTAAGATTCATAAGTTTGGTTTTTTGTTACCTTAGATTATTTCAAGGACAGAGTAGTTGGCTAGCTTGCAACTAGCTCTTTACCCCTTTTTTTCTTCCATTGTTGGGCATAGCATCTGATTTATTGGCTGATTTGGTGGATGCTGCACTATGCATGCAGTATTATGAGTAGAATATTTCGGATGTATAAATAAGTTTGCCTATTTAATAAGTGAATTTGTTGGTGAAATTGGTATTCCTTATTCTAGTATTTATGATTATGATATTGTCTATATAAGAATCTTTGATGTGATGAGGCTCAAATGGAAGTGAAGGAATGGTGTTGATCAAGATCAATATTATTCATCATTACAGAATTACAGGCAGGTTACAGAGCTATAGATGTATCAATTACTCAAATCTACATCATTCCTTTTCATTTTTCATACTTACCCTTTTCTTATTTTGTTCATGATTAATCTTAAACCCTAAACCTTAGTTGAATTTGTAGTAATTCACACTTTGCAAATTGAATCTTAGTAATTCAAACTCTGCAATTCAATGCTTATGCAAAAGTTCAATAATATTAACATTGAACTCAAGTTTTATTCCTTAAAATTGGACTCACAACAATTTTTTAAGGTAGAAACTTTTGAGTTTTTCAAATTTAATCTTAGTAGTCTTGAAAAACAATAAGAAACAAAAAAAGAAAGATGAAAAGGAATGATGTAAGTTTAAGTAATTAATGGCCTTCATTTCAGAAGTTTTCTAATCTTGTAGGGCATCCCACCGGTGAATGTTGCAGGAAAGAAATGTTTGAAACACATACACTTGTTTCCTTTTTCAGACTTTCACTCTTTTATCATCTTAGTTAAATTTATACCAACTTTAACCACCTACAAGGATCGATTTCTACACCAAATGTTTTACAATTTTTCCAAATTAGGGAAAGTTAGATTTTTATGTAAATGTTACTAAAGATCTCAGAGAGAGAGAGAGAGAGAGAGAGAGAGAGAGAGAGAGGGGGTTGTAAATCTGTAGGGAAAAATATTGCAAAAAAAAAAAAAACAAAAACTTCATCAATAAAATCAATAACATACAAATTGTCATAATTTTGTGAAAATTTATAAATGAAATTATAAAAATTGCATAAAATTATAACATTTTTTGGATATGAATCCCGAGACATAAATATATAATTTTTTTTTTGATATTGAATTGTTAGATGTCAATAAAAAAAAATTGTGAGATCCAAAATAAGAGATTTTGTTTTATCTATTCTAAATTTATTTTCTCAATTTTCTAAAGAGAGTAAGGGAATAGAAATCTGTTCTTGTTTTGAGACAAAAGAGGAATACTAGGAATGTTTCGGTGCTAAAATGTAATTAAAAAAGTATCTGCACTAAGCATAGATTATTATTGGTTTATTATTGTTATGTATGAAAGGAAATGCAAGATTTAGGACTTAAAAAAAATTTGCCATTGGGATTTTCTGAAATTTCTAATCATCAGTAGTTTGGTGTGAAAGTGAGGTTCTTTTTTGAATCTTTGAAAGAAAGATAGTGCATGAAATATGCTTGCCCCAGCAGAAAGAATCTGTTAAAAATCTATTACAACAAAGACACAAAATATAAATAATAAAAGAAAAAGAATACTGTGCATGAAATATGAGGTGCTTTATTATTGACTTATTAATTATTAATTGCAGTGCATCCTTATAAAACATAAAATTTAAATTAAATGTGCTCCTTCATCGTCAAAATATAAGTTTTATTATATAAACTTAGAGAATAATTAAAATTAATAATACCTGTATTGCTTACTTTATACTTTATGGGAGAAGACATAATACTTAAAAAAAGTATATGCAACACAATTATTGGCTTAAAGTTAAAATTAATTTTATAATTTTTTTTAACTTCAATGGGATAATTTTATAATTTATTTAAAGTGTAAAGATGTAATTTATAGATTTTTAAAATTTAAGAAGATAAATTACCATCCAATAAAATTTTAAGAATATAAATTATATTTTTTCCTGAATTATTTTAGGTTTTTTTGGCCAGGGATTGTAAAGATTTATTTGAGCAATTTATGGTTAATTGTGTGTCCTTCAAAAAAAGTCAGATCTAGTACTCCCCCCTCAAAATGTGTATCTCGATTAATATGCTAGATGCTTCACATTGTCAACATCATCCACTTTTAAGCAAGCCATTAAGAAGACCACTTAAAGTCTGTATATGTACGGTAGAAGTCATAAGATTCCTGTCTTCCAAAGTTTATATTCAAGCATATAAATGGTCATGTGGTCCATACCTATATGCAAATATCGTCATGGGTGGATCCATGTTGGGCTTGATCGGCTCATACCTCCATTTAATTTTTTTTAAAATATTTTATAATATTAAAAAAAAATGACAGAAGAATTAAATTAAAAATTCATCAGAAATTAAATTAAAAAGATTCTTTAAAAATGGATAATAGTAAAAAGAAATAAAAAATTTAAGGATCAAATTACAATTTTTCTCATTTTAAAGAACAGGCCAGTCGATCCAGTCCCCACTACTCAGAGATCCTACGTCCACTCTTGAATATAGTCATCAAAAGTAAAATACCTCATTTAGAAGTCAATGTAAATAAAAAGATTTAACATTTTTTTAATTAAAAAAAAAATGTACCAAGTGGCATGGTGATAAACTCAAAGTACATACTTCATACCATCCATGTGTCCTTGCCTAATTAAACAGTGACACATACATGGATGATGACATTTCTTGTTTTATATATTGTAAAAAAAAAAAATTACATCCACCTTTTTTTTAATTAATTTTATTGTAGGTGTATTTTTTTATTTTTGTAAATATATAGTCACCTTTTATTTTGTAGAAAAATAAGAAATCTACATAATTGTTATTATTAATCAATTGAGTAATGGATAGTTTCTATTGTTATAAATCTATTGAATGGTTTATCTTATTATGAATTCATTTAATAATGAATGGTTCATTTTTTCCTTTTTGCATATTCTCCCATAACCTCTTCTTAATACTCCACAATCATACTTAATGTTATAGCATTTAGTTGTGTAATTTTTCATATGACTCTAAGCCTATAAATAGGGCTTATGTGTCCATGTATATTGTGTGGCAAGAAACAAAAAAGGAAGAAAAAATTATATTCCTCTTTTATATTCTCTTTATTATAAATTTCTTGTGTATCATATCTTTCTTAATTTATAATATGTTATCAATAGAAGTCTTTACCATTAGGCATTTGATTTCTAATAAGAAAATTCTATTATTCTATTCTTTGGATATGAGAAAATTTATGTTATAAAATTTTTCTTTTATTTGATAAATATGCTATTTTTGAGATCTTTAATTATTTTTAATTAAAAGAATATATCTTATGGATATGAATGAGCCAAAGAATTGACATGGATTGTGTCATAGGCTTTGGTTATGAAGCATTTATTCATCATATGTAGAGCTGGTGATAATGATTTATGTTTTGCAATGTATTGGTATAAATTTGATTTCATTTAGATTATAAACGATTTTTTTTCTAACTGAGTTTATTTGGTTTTTAAAATGTATTGAAATTCTATAAAAACATATATGCATATAATGAAACTGGATGGTTGTAAGTGGATGAATTAGTATCATATCTTTTATCTTCACGTATATGTATTTCTAATTGTATGCATATTTGTTTCAACAATTACTTGAATAATTCTTATTTGCTCAGTTTACATCAGAATATATCAAACAATTTTGCTTTGATTTGTATTAGTAAATTATGATATGGAAATATGAAAAAATGTTTTTCTAGTGTTTATATTAAGATTTTATAATTTTACACATCCTGATTTAAAGTTTCAACGGTAGTCAGGTGACTTTTCATATGGAAGTCATAAAATAATATTATATGTTTATATAAGTGTTAAAGAGAACTACACATCCTCCATCTAATGGAAATAAAATATAGATAATTGTGTAAAACAAATCATAAATTATTACATGAATGATATATGACTTGTTTATTTAATAGCTATAAATATGATTTTGACTATACTTTCTTTGATGAATTCTCTAATTTTTTATGTTCTACAATTCATTCATATAGTGATTAATAATACCTATTTCTTCACATATTATATTTTATATTTTCAAGTCATGGGTTCTTATGGCATTGTCTATACCTAATTAAAATTAAAATTATTTTACAATATATTATTGAACCAAATGATTTGGAAAAGAAAATGTGAGTATCTATATTGTAAATATCTTGTACTTTTCTAAATATTGATATAGAGTTTACAAAATTTATGAAGATTATTTAGTTTATTAAAATTTTTGAATAAAATTTGATTAATTTGTTTCTTTGCTTATAATATTTTCATGAAATAAGTTATATAAGAGATTAGTTATATATCATATTCCTAATTCAAAGGCTTTTTGAAGATCTAGTAACAAAATTCTTAAATTGGAAAGGAGAAAATTTTAGTTGAGTTATTCTATCTTCTATTATTTTTAATATTGAATATTCATTACTCTTGGTATTATATATTCTTCTTTTTTTTACCCTATTTTGTAAATTTTTATGAAATGAATATATTACATTATTTTCATATTTTAAATACACTCTTGAAGTAGCAATACAAAAAAAAAATTCAAAATATTATGAATTACTTTTATGTTTTATTAGTCATAAGGCACCAATAAGGGCTTTAAAATATTCTCTTATTTTGTATTTGTTGCTACATAAAGATATTGATTAAAATCAAGCTATTCCTAAAAGGCTATATCCATTCCTTGGAGTAAATATGATAACATATGAACAATTTTGACGCTCAATTTCATAAAATAAATGTCTTGTTTAATATTGCATAACTTGAAGTTAATGTGATATTTCATTGCCAAAAGTAAATATGTAGCATGTTTTTATATACTAATCCTTGGCTTGAATATAATGGGAGATGAAGAGTTTTACTCTAAATAAGGTCCAAATAAGTATTTCAATTAAAATTGTTATTATAATACATCTTATCACTTGTAGTGGAAGAATGGTGAAAAGAAATTTTAAAAATCACTCACAAACTTGTTGTATGTTGAGAAATCTTGTTGAAATTTATGTTTTCTCACATTATGTGCAATATTTCTTATATATTTGATTTAATGAATATGTACTATGCAATATAAATATAATTGAAACAAAATTATGATAGACCAAAAGGTTACTTATATGTTTGGCTTGATTGGTTAGGCCATTTCAAGTCAATATTTGTAACACTCAAAAAAATTAAGAAAATAAAAAGGGAAACTTGAAATAAAATTTTGAAATTTGAAAGGATTAAAATGAAATTTTGATAGGGACTAAACTGAAAAGTTCTGATTTTGGGTGGGGCAAATTTTGAAATAAGGGAAAGATTTGGGCCAAAATGAAAAATTGGCCTATGACCTGCCATGCAGGTTCCCAGTGGCATGGGGGGCTGATATTTTGCCCTCCTTCTTCCCGATTTTGACATTTTTTGGGGGCACTCTGGAAGCTTCCTCTGTCATCTTCTGGAGCTTCCGTCACGCCGACCATTTCTCTGGTTTCTGACGACACCGGCGAGCATTCCGGTTTGATTGCGTCGGCTCTTGGCTGAATGAAGTCCGGCTAGGCTCTTGTCAGCTACACTCTTTTTTCTTCGGCCGTGAGATCCTTCGGCACGGTAGCTTCTCTCCTCACCGGAAATGGAGGATTCCAGCGCGGGTGTTCCGTCCAGTTCCTTCCTTTCTTCAGTTGTGGCCCCTTTCCATGAGTAAGTAGTATCAAATGGTTCGAACTCTCTCCTTTCCCTGCTTTGAGGTTGGTTCAGCCAGCTTGATTTCTGGGTCGCCAGCGTCGCTCAGACCGGCAACAAGCTAGGGACTGACACTTTAGGGCCCGGTGAGTAATCCTAGCTCATCGGATTTATTTTATAATAATTTTATAGTTAAATTCTTAAGATATTGTGTTAAATGCTCTAAAACAGTATAGTTTGTTCAATAGCCTCCACAAGCTCACCGGTAGCATTCCAGCTCCGCCGGAGCTGGATACTAATACTTTAGACTCTAATGAACAATCGTAGAACAAAAGATTTATTTCGTAGTGATTAGTTTAATAGTTATCAAGATATTTGAGTTTAAGTGTAAAAATGAATAGTTGATGAATTTGGAATGTTTTGCTACGAAACTGTTTCTGAAATATTTTCTAAGAAATTGTAAGTTGTTGGATTGATGTTGAAGACCTGTTCACTGGATATATTAACTACTGTATTAGTTTAATATTTGCTTATTTCTGTGAATAGTTTTATCTGAATATGAGATGATAGTGGAGTTGCTTGAATGGGAAATTC